>JAULKK010000011.1:2481019-2499830 GCA_032355705.1 Rubia peregrina
ATGGCACATTTTTAAAATTTGGGTACCAAACTGTGAATTTCGATTAAAAGTGGGTACCATTTTGGACAATTGCTCAAATTTTATCCTATATCCAGACTTGTCTTATTCAATCTAAGTACTCCTCTGTCTCACCCGAATTTGCACATTTTTAGTCAATTTTCTTATGTCATGTTTGATCACCGATAACTTTAGTTACGTATACTAACGAGAGGGGAGGAACCAGGGGGGCGAGGGGTGCTGACGCCTCCCCTAGGATCCGGTGGCCCAGAATTTAGGCCTAGGCACCACCGGATTCCATGAATTCCGCCCCTTGACCTGGTTGCAGCCACTCTTTCCGGCAAAGGGCTGAGGTTATTTCTGATTTTGTTTGTTTTCCCATTAAACAAAACGTCGTCGTTTTGGTATAAGTGAAACGACGTCGTTTTGTTAAGTCAGGGATAAAAATAAGTTGGACAATTGGGCTTAAATCCATCTAAATTAGCCCAATCACATGATTCACATGAAAAATGGCTAATCGAAAAATGGCCAATCCAGCCCAATTATCCATTTTTGATTTTTTTTTGTTTCTTCATCAAACGTACGTCGTTTTAATATAAGTAAAACCATATCGTTTTGTTCTCGTCAAGGGTAAAAAATAAACCTGATAAATGAGTTTAGCCCAATAGGCCTAACTACTCTCATGACCAACCATTTTCTTTCAGAAAATCCTATCCGTCTAACATTCAATATAACCTCAAATTTCTTTGTAGGTTTTCTCATCTTAGTTTTATTACCATAACTAATTAAGATGAGAGGATCATGAGGGTTTTGTTATCTCATTTTCAAATTAATGCTGATGGATATGACAAAAGTTTTTTAACTAAGAAAATCTTAATAAAGGTATATATTTTCAATTAAGTAGTAATTATGCTATTCTATTAAGTTATTAAATGATTTAATTAATTCTAGACATAAATTTATTTCACTTAGGTATAAATTGATTCATATGTGTAATTTGCTCACTAATTTTATTTTTAGAATCTTATTTATGTTATTTTAAATTCATTGATTAACAAGATAGGATAATAGTAAGTGTGATTGACTTATTTGTAAATTTTGAATTAATTTACACCCACTTCATTATTTAAGCGGATTTTGTTTGAATATGTTGAATTCAGATTTTTAGAAGAAAAAAATTCCAGTGTATTTTAGTGGCCGAAAAAATACCAATGTAATTAAGTGTCCGAAAAAAAATTTGCCAGTTTAAATCACCCCCCTAATATACTGACTAACAATATGTTAAAATTGGATATTTAGAAAATACATCATGCTAGGAATTCATATATTTCTCACGTGATGATATTAGTGTTTATATACTAGTTGAAATTTATGGTCAAACGTGCATTGAAAAAGTTGATAAAAAAGTGTACAAATTCGTATGACACGGAGGAAGTAACTAATTACAGGGCTTCATCAGTTTTTCCCATGTACAGTTGGTTTTGAGTGTATTTATTAGATGAAATCATGTCAATTTCCTAATGTTGATAAATTCAACATTTCGGTTCAAAATTTATTTAATGTTGATAAATTCATGTCAATTTCCATGTACAGTTGGTTTTGAGTAACCGAAATGTTGATATCTATTTAAATATAACTATAAAGAACTCAAATCAATTTTGAAGAGTACCCCATAATCTTTTTCCTGAGTTTTCGTACTCATTTGTTCCACCTCAAACTGCACATTTCATTTTATGTCATTATTTATTGTCCAACTTTGACCACATATTTGAATAGATATAGACAATAATACTATCGTACGTGATATTGTTGGATTCGTTATAACAAGTAGTTTCTCAAAAGTAACTTTTTTTACCGTTATTGTATGTAGTTAAACATATTAACGATTAAATAAGTTTCTTGATGAGCGTGAAAAAAGATTATGTGCAATTTAAACTGGGATGGAAGGAGTAATAATATGAAACCGACATGTAAGTGGAATTTTAACTTAAACTCATCATAAGTAGGCAGTAGGTCAATCTCAAGGGATCTTAATTCTTGATTAATTAGCTGTACTACACATAATCTCAGTTGTGGAATTTTATTTGTTTAGAAGACAAGAAAGAAGTTCAAAACTTCGGAAGTCTACTTGTGTATGCATGCATCTTGTTTCTTTACGGAATGTACAAACGATTTTGATTTCAGGATTAGTCCCACTTTGAATGGTAAAAAAGAAGATGTTTGTGGAATTGAAATGTTTATACATAATTGGACGTTTAATAATATATAAGACAAATTAATCCACGTATACAATAATTGTGTTCGTAAGAATAAATGATTTATTTTACCAATTATAAGAAACTAGTTAAAAATAAATTGCAGTCCAAGCATGAAACCCTAAGCCGCCGCACCTTCTTGCTTCTTCTCTGAACTTTTCTTCTCCGGTCTTCTCTTCTTTTTCCCATCTTCCCAATATGGGGAGATGGAGAAAAATAGTTATTTCAATTGATTTCTTTTGCTGTTTATTTTATTGAATAAGTGTGGATTTGTTTCCATATATTAGTATTGTTTTTCGACATGATAGATTAGATTGATGTGTTCATGATAATCATTCAATTTAATTGTTCATGTTGATGTGTTTTGTTTGATCTGGTTTTACAGATCGTGTATTCGTAATTTTGTTTACGTTTCTCCATCGGAAGTTTCGTTCTCGATCCGTGTTTTTCAAGATGTTTACAGTTTGGACAATATAGATCGAGTTTCAGATCAAGATCAAGTGGTGTTACAGCTGTTGTAGATCCCTGTTTGCGTAGTGATATTGATGCTGATATGCTCCTCTTTGCCAAGTGATTATGATTTTCGCGGAAAGCAAGTTAATATCCTTGAAGACGATGTTACAATTTTTTATTGGACCCGTGACCTGTAATAGTACAGACGTTCAGTCTGGTTGACATGTAATTTGAATATCCTTGCAATAGATTAGTTATTGCTAGAGACTAGTTAGGTTGGATGTCAATTCCACTTATTGTAATTGCCGTTTGGTGTTTTTCCTAACATGTTAGAATGATTGATTTTTCATTTTTTAAAAATAAATTGCTTTCAATCATTTATCAAACAATTAGTATAATGTTGTTTGTAAGCTAATTCGGAACAAAATCAGTTGGATATCATCCTAGTATAATGATTTTATCAAGCACCAATTATGTGACAATATTGTTCGTTTTTACTTATTTTTTATTGAATCGTGTATGTAATAAAATATGAACGGTGATTCCATAATTAGTGGGGGAACATTGGGGGATGAGGAGGTACCTAGTAATGGTCAATTTTTGTTACCATTAATATTTTGTATTTTTTTGTTTGTGTACGGTAAAAAAAAGATGTGGTCCCCAAAAAAAATTAGCCGCAAGATATACTGTATACGTGAAGAAAAGCAGTAATTGTTTTAAAAAAATTAGAGTCCAACAAGAAATACAATTCATTTTCATCTAATTTCACCTTCAATATTTATCCAAGTTATATTTAGTTTTTATCTAATTATACGCAAGTTTTTGCTTAATCCAAGTTGTACGATTAGTATTAATCGGAAAGCAAGTTTTTGCGTACAACTTGCGTATGTGATTCCAATTTGGATACTATACGTAATACTAGAATTTTTTTATATGGGGATTTGTTTTATCCTGATGATTTTTCTGAACAAGAGAAAATTGATCCGAAGTGTGAACTGAAACATTATGAGTTAGATGTTTTTATTAATCTAGATTTGAATTTTTTATTATCAAACATTGGTAATTTGTATCGGGGGTTTGTGACCACGGCAAAGGTAGACGTGTATCCCTTGCTTTATAAACTATTGTGCCCTGTCTTGACTCTTTCGGCATCTACTGCAACATCTAAATGAGCTTTTTCAGCCATGAAAATTGTGAAAACATGTCTCCGCAATCGAATACAAGATGATTTTCTGCGAGATTATTTGTTGGTCCATATCAAAAAGGATATTGCATGGACATTTAACATTGATTCGATCATCGATACTTTTATATGATCAAAGAGAGGAGAGCACAACTTAAATAAAAATAAGAAGGTTATCCGTTTAAAAAATATCAATAATTTATTTTCATTAGGACTGTTTTATCTTTAGTATTTAATTTTTTGTCCTTTAAATAATATAATCTACTATAATTTATTATCTTAATGATCAATTTGAATTTTTTATTATATAACTTCGATACCCCTATATGAAATTCCTAGGCCTACCCATGTCCATAATAATTATCTTATCAACTTATCACGTTCTACAGTGGAAATACCAGTAATAAGTGGTACCCAATGCAGCAAGTGTTAAAAAAAAATTGGTAAAATTATATCTGCTGGTAACCGTTGAGGATTGCCACACATTTTTGTTTTAAATCAACTAACCGTCAAATACATTATTTTATAATTAATGTAACTAATTAGATGAATTGATACTTATTTTATTTAGTACAGTGAAAATCCTATAACTTTCAAAATATATCATAATGTATGAATAAGAATAATTCGACCTAAAAATTATTAAAACGATATTTTTAATGATTGGTATCTTATTAGTCGTATAACATGATACCTTCTCAACTTTTGTTATCCTTTTTAGTGGTTTGTCACGATATCATTTTGTAAAATAAACATAATATTTTAAAATTAGTGGTTATTTGAGTATTAGCTTGTTACACTAGCAACTTATATTAAAAAATTTCAATAACGAACTTTAATAAGTATCTAATAATTATTATATTTTAACTTGAACTAAATACAAGCATCAATACATTTTAATGTTGCGTACTAGATATGATTTATATATTATCGGTTAGTATAATATTCAAATAGAATTTTCAATGTAAAAAATAACTTGAAATATTTTATAAGAATAAAAATTTGAGAAGTATATGTTATGATATATGTCCATATGTTACGAACAAGCCACTGTATTTTTTAACTTATACATTGTATTTGTTAAATTACATATTAAATTTAAACCTTCTAAAATGTATTTTTTTAGATTATATATTATATATATATATTCACATTCATATACACATTATTACTTATTTTACTTTATATAATACAATATTTATTTATTTTAAATTATAATTTTCATGGTTATGCTAGTTCAGAGGAAGAATCTGATCAAGTTTCAGAAAAATGTTCTCACCGAGAATCTTCTAGAAAGCATCGCCACAACAAATGTCATTCCCGAAGGATGCCAAGTTCTGATTCCAGTGAGAGTTTGGATTATGCTCAAGATATCAAGGGTTTAAAATATGGCATCCCTAGATTTGATGGTCAGCACAATCCGGCGAGGTATCTTGATTGGGAGCGACAAATTGAGAATCTGTTTGATCTCAACAACTATCGGGTGAAAGAAAAGGTGAAAGTGGTGCAGTATTCTTTCACAAATTATATGGTAGAGTGGTGGAAAAACTTGAAGGAATCGAGATCATATGCCAAGAAGAAGCCGTTTACAACTTGGGAGACATTGAAATCCAAGCTTCGCTTATATCATGTCCCACCTACATATATGATGGAACACCGTTCTTATTTGAGCAATATGAAGCAAGGAAATCGATCTGTGGATAAGTATTGACAAGATCTCGAGGTTACCATGAGAAGGGTCGGGATGAAGGAAAACGACGCATTTATCAAGAATCATTTTATAGAAAACTTATGGGAAAATATCTAAGTACCGGTTAAGCTTCAAAATCATGTGTCACTGAGAGATTAATGGTGAAACCAAGATTGGTTGAGAGTACATTGAGGCAAAAAAACCCCAATTTGAATTTCCCAATAAAAAACCAGGGTTTGATTCAGGAAACCCTATGTTCGGCCGAGGTTGAGGGAGCACCATGGGTGACCGTGGTCCTACACAATCCTATTAAAATCCTACCTATAATCCCAGTGAAAGAAGGATGTCACCCTCTACTAAAAATCTAGCAGAAATCCAAGTAAGTCTACTTCTTCATCATCAAATACAGTTTCTTCTAATGCTCCTACTTGTTTCCATTGTAAAGAATGAGGACATGTTCGTAGTAACTGCCTTCATGCTTGAGTATTGACAAAAATTGAGGAGGAAGACAAAGAAGATGAATATGCTAATATGCCAACATTTTATGAAAGAGAGGAAGAAAATATGAGATCATCATAAATGATCATGGTGAAAAAGGTCCAGAAACACAAGGTAATTTCGTGTCATTGGGACTCCTCAACTCTCAAATGGCCGAATCTGAGGTACAACTTGTTAATATTTTCCATACTCGTTTCCTTGTAAAAGATAAGAATTGTTTACTGATTATAGATGGTGGTTCTTGTGCTAATACTGTTTCTAATCTTCTAGGTAAATTATTGTCTTTGCATGTTACTACTCATCCATCTCAATACAAATTTATTTGGTTAAATGGTAGTGGGGAGATGAGGGTTAATAAACAATGCATGATTAACTTTAAGATCGGAAAGTATCATGATTCTATCTTGTGTGATGGTAAACCTATGGAAGCTATTCATATTTTGTTGGGTAGACCTTGGCAGTTTAATCTAAAGTCTATGCATGATGGTTACACTAACAAAATCACTCTGATTAAGGATAGAACTAGACATACTTTGACACCCTTGTCCCCTGTGGAAGTCCTTGTGACTCAAAAGAGAATGAAAGTCGATAAAGAGAAGTTTGCGACTGAGGCAAGAGTGACTGAACTAAACCCTACTCAGGGTTTGATTGATTTCAGCCACAAGGTGATAAAACAAGGCAAAAAAACTGTCAATTTTAACCAAAAACTGGGGGGGTCCTAAGACAAGTAAGTTAGGTAAGTCGCAAAATAATTCTGAAAAGTCACGTAAAATATTGTCTTTGCATGTTAGTCCTTTACCTTCAATTTATATGATGAACCATGAATTACCTACTGATTCGGGTAAATCATTTTATGTTTCAATAAGAGATGTGAATCGTGCTTTGACTAATCATTCTTTCGTTCTTATCTTTCACTTTAAAGAAGGTTACTTTGCCAAGGAAGATATTCTTATAAATGTACCTCCACGGTTTGTTGAGGTGTTACGGGAATTGAAGATGTCTTTTTGGATAAACTACCTCATAGTTTACCACCCCTTCGAGGTATTGAACCTCAGATAGAATTTCTTCCGGGTTTGGCCTTTCCAAATCACCCGGCTTATAAAGTAAACCCTGAGGAGACAAAGGAACTACATAGACAAGTCGAGGATTTACTTCAAAAGGGTTATGCGCATGAATATTTAAGCCCTTGTGTTGTGCCTGTCATTTTAGTTCCTAAGAAAGATAAAACTTATTGTATGGTCATTGATTGTCGTGCTATAAACAAGATTAACATTAAGTATCACTATCATATACCTAGGTTAGATGATATGCTTGAAGATTTACATGGTATCGTGATTATACTAAGATTGATTTAACTCAGGGATATCATCAGTTTAGAATAAGGTGCATTTAAGGCTAAGTTCGGGTTGTAAGAATGGATTGTTATGCCTTTCGGTTTAACTAATGCACCTAGTACTTTTATGCGGTTGATGAATCATGTTTGGAGAAAGTTTATTGGTCGATTTGTTGTGGTTTACTTTGATGATATATTGTTCTATTCTAAATCGACTAGTGAACATATTGAGCATGTTAAGATGGTTCTTGTTGCACTACATGAGTCTAGATTGTATGTGAATATCAAGAAGTGTACTTTTTGTGCTACGAAAGTTGTTTTTCTTGGTTTGATTGTATCCCGAGATGGCATCAAAGTTAATGAAACCAAGATAGAGGCAATAAGGACTTTGCCGACCCCTAAAATTGCTAATCAAGTGAGATCTTTTCTTGGTTTAACTAGTTTTTATTGAAGGTTTGTGCATGATTTTTCATCTACTGGCGCATCTTTAATTGTACTAGTTAAAAAGGATGTGAAATTTTTGTGGGGCGAAAGCCCAGAGAATGCATTTAATGAATTGAAAGTATGATCATGTATGCTCATGTACATGTCTTACCTGATTTTAATTATACTTTCAAAATTCACTGTGATGCACCTGGTGTTGGTATTGATGTTGTTCTTATGCAAGAGAATCGACCTATAGCTTGTTTCAGTGAAAAGTTTACGGGTGGTACTCTTAATTATCATGTATATGACAAGGAATTCTATGCTATTGTGGGGGCTTTGGAGACATGGCAACATTATCTATTGCAAAAGGAATTTGTTATTCACAGTGATCATGAATATTTGAAATATTTGAAGAGTCACATGAAGTTGAATAAGCGGCATGCTAAGTGGTCTAGTTTTATTGAAGGGATATAAGAAGGGAAAAGAAAATGTTGTCGCTGATGCTTTGAGTCGTAGGCATACTTTATTAAACATCTTGAATGTGATATGCAAGGGTTGGCTTTTGTAAAAGAATTATATGCAACTAATTCTTATTTTCCCTATATCTATGCTGCATGTGAGAATGGTGCTTATGATAAGTTTTATAGACATGATGGATTCTACTTTCGTTATAATAGACTTTGTGTTGATCAATGTTGTATGAGAGAGGTACTTGTTAGGGAAGCACATTCAGGTGCTTTTATGGGACATTTTGGTGTACTTAAAACTTATAATTTGTTGCGAGAACTCTTCTATTGGCCGAAAATGGCACTCTGTGTTGATAGGATTTGTAGAAATTGTATTGATTGCTTGACGGCTATGTAAAAAACTAAGCCTTAATGACTTTATACACCATTACATGTTCCTACACATCCTTGGGTTGATATCTCCATGGATTTTGTCCTAGGTTTTCCACGATCTCAATCAGGTAATGATTCTATCATTGTTGTGGTTGATAGTTTTTCAAAAAATGGCACATTTTATTCCCCGTAGGAAAACGGATGATGCAAAGCATGTGGCATATTTATTTCTTAAAGAAGTGGTTCGACTACATGGCATACCTGCAAGCATAGTGTCTGATCGCAAAGTTAAATTTTTATCCTACTTTTGGAGTACACTATGGTGCAAATTGGGCACCAAATTGCTATTTTCTACAGTTAGTCATCCACAAACTGATGGGAAAATGGAGGTTACCAATCGTACTCTTGGAACTCTCCTTCGTGCCTTGGTATAAGAGAATTTGACGAATTGGGAAGCATGCATTCCAATAGCAGAGTTTTCTTATAATAAACTATTCATTCTACTTCTTCTTTATCTCCATTTGAAATTGTTTATGGTTTCCTACCTATTACACCTCTTGATCTTATTCCTTTGAATTTTAAAAATGTTAGGAACCTTGATGGATAAAAGAAGACTGATTTTTTAAGCAGTTACACGAGAAGGCGCGACTAAGGATTGAACAGACAAATGCTCAAAATGCGAAGAATGCAAATCAAGGTTGTAAACTAGTGAGATTCGAACCAGGGGACTGGGTTTGGCTGAATTTGCACAAGGAACGGTTTCCAAATGCTTGGAAATATAATTAAGTCTGCGTGGTGATGGTCATTTTGAAGTGCTGGAATGTGTGAATGATAATGCTTACAATATTGCTTTGCCTGGCGACTATGGTGTTAATACTTCATTCAATGTTTCTGATTTATCTCCATTTACCTTTGAAGATGATTCAGTTTCGGGGGAAAAACCTTTCGGCCACAGAGGGAATGATACAAATGTCAAAACTACCACCATAGATGACGACATGCCAAAACTTGATCAGTCATTCAAAGGATATGTTCGGGATCCTCTAAGTGACACGGCAGGTCCTATGACTAGGGCACGAATGAAGCTTAGAGATGCGGATTTGAATGCTTTGAATGATTAAATTCATTATAAAGAGTTGAAGAGAAAATTGACAAAGTCTTGGATTAATTATTCAAGAGTGTTGAAGTATTGAAGACATCGTGAAGAACACTATACTCTTTTTCCTACTGGTTTTTAATTAGGTAGTGTGATCGTTGTAAATTATTTTATTTTAAAATTTAGTCATTAAACTTGGCCATGTGGACTTCGGAAGAGTTTAATTTCGACTATTGGTCTAATTATGGTTTACAATATTCAGTTCTGATTTGATTTAAAATAGATTTGGTAAGATTAGATAAGACAATATTCATTCAAGACTTAACTTGATAAATTTTAGCCATGTTTATCTTATTGAAGAAATTTTAGTTAGTTATGGTTTTAACTTTTTAAACCTTCAATAGGTTTTTTCAGTTTCTAATGGGAATTACCAAATCATGTTTTGTTTCTGATTAGACTTGGATGAACTATACTCTATAAATAGGGAGGCCATCCACGAATTTTAAACACCTTTTTATCAATCATATATTCAGAATTTGAGTTATTACTCTTTGCTTGCGAGAGTTTCATTGTTGCTTAATCCTGCAGGTTAATTAAGTTAGCAATACCTTTCAAATCCGTGACCTAATACTACATGCTAGTTAGTGAGTAATTTGTGCGGTTGTGGTGAGGCTGAGCGAGATTACCTTTGCTTCGGTCAAGAAGTTATCAAAATTCCAGAATCCAGAGTTTTCTTAAGGAGATTCATATCATTAAGTCTTACTTCAGTCATGCTCTAGAGTCATGGCATTTAAATATAGTTTTCTTCTCGTAGTCTACTCTGTACAACTAAAATCATTGTTAGTCCTCTCTGCAACTTTGCCGCATCCCTTCTTTTTCAATATTTTCCCCCATCTTTCCATTCGGGAGATGGGGAACAACAGATTATTTCAATTCAAGTTTTTATTATTGAATAAGTGCGAGATTTGTCTCCGTAGATTATTTTTATTTTTTGAACCAATCGATTAGATCGTAGTGTTCATGATGATAACTCGATTTAGTTGTTCACATTGATGTATTATTTTCGATCTTCTTTTATAGATCATTTGTTCGCAATTTCGTTTGTGGTTTTATTTTTGGGATTCCATTAATTTGGGTTCATCAGATTTGCGTTGTTCAAGATTTTTAAAGTTTAAACAACATGAAACGTGGTTAGATCAAGTGGTGTTACAATTTTAGAAAATCCCTGTTTGGCGTAGTGATATTGATGCGTGATACGCTTCTCTTTTCCAAGTGGTCATGATTTTCGCCTGAAGCGAGTTAATATCTCCGAGGGAGATGCTGAAATTTTTATTAATTCTTATCTGTAATAGTACAGACGATCAGTTTGGTTGACATGTAATTTAGAGATCCTTGCAATATGATAGCTATTGCAAGATGCGAGTTAGGTTGGATGTCAATTCCACTCATTGTAATCGCCACTAAGAGTTTTTCCCACCATTTTTGAATGATTGATTTCAAAAAAAAAGAATCATGGTTTTCTTGTTTGTTCTTTAAGAAAGAATAATACTGAAAGACGTTTATAAAAGTTAGAGAGGGGAAAATTAGAAACACATTCACTAATTCATATTAGATCTATCGTAACATTTTTTAGCAACACTTATTAAAATTTTACAATAGCTTATAAACATGGACGACCCGAGTCCAGTGCGGGTTGGGCGACCATACTGGGCCCAAAATTGGTAAGGCTCCAAAAGTTAGGAAACGTCCAAAGATGAAAGAGCACATTTAAAATAAATTGAAAAGTATTTAAGTTGGGAAGAAGGAAAAAACTTTCAAACTTTTAAGAAATTGGTAAAATAGTGTGTTAACTAATCTGTAAGGAAGATTTACTAGGCTCAATTTTAAAAATAAAATAAAAATTGAAACTGCACTGTAAGGAAGATTTACTAGGCTCAATTTTCTTCTTGCCTTTTTTATATGTTGCACTCCTAATTTTATTATAGATACTGAGCACTAAATTTTTTTATCATCTGTAGAAGAGTATTAATTTTTCATTCATATTTATTTATTTAATATCTATATAAGTTAACATATGTTGTATTAATTATTCTTATCGTATTTTTTCACAGATTGTTTATATATATCCATTTAATATTATTTTATTAAATGAACTAGAATTTTTTTAACATTTTTGTTCATTTACTAAGAAATAAATATCGTTTAATAAACTTCTATCGATTTGAACCCGAATTTGTTTGAAAATTTTATGCATGTTCTCATCTTATCATATGCAGTCTCTCTGTTTCAATAGAAATTGCACACATTTTTATCAACTTTCTCATTCAACTGTAGGCTAAAGGAGCTTTTTTTATTGAAATTTTTCTTTAAAAAATAAAAGACAATAATTTATTTAGTAAAAAAGAGCCAAAAAGGGTTTTTTGCCCTGGGACTCAAATGGGTTTGGATCGTCCCTATTTATAAAGTGTTATTTAAACTGTTGAAAAATGTTATCTAAATTTTAAAAAGTGTTGTGTTAGATTTAATGCAGTATCACTTAAGGTAATACTTGTTAAAATGTTGCAATAGATCCAATTTAATATTTTTAATACCTAAAGCATCACTTTCAAAGTGTTACATTAGCCTTATTTTGTAGTAAGTCCGTCTCTTGAAAGACGGTCTTTCCATAAGCTATAGAAAAATCAAGGTTTAAACTGCAAATTAGAAGAAATGAAAATAAGACTTTTGGATTGCATTAATCGAGTCATAAACTTATAACTACTGAACGTTGTATAATAAATTTTTAATATTGCAACTAAAACATTTTACTTTTTTATTTAAGCAAATGACTTCGATGACCCCTTAACTATCACCATCGTCCACATTTGGCCCCTTATTTTTTTTGACACATTTGATTATTAGGGTGACAAGGAAACTATTTATATAAGGTCATCGTGTCTTTAGAACTCAAAAATGTATTATTTACTGTTCTTGGTGGGAGTGTATTGTCATCTTCATCCTTAGTCCACCAAGATATTGCTTTAACGTCTACTTCGCCCTGTCTTTAGTTCTCAGGATCTTTACTATCAGGGATTCTCAGGCTTGTTGTGAACAAGTTTAAGAAAATAAAGAAAATGAAGAGCAATCTAAGCAGCAGTACAAAGCTCATCCTCCTCCACCAATACAACAAAAATAGGGGAATTCAAACAAAGTATGGCTTCTCGCATTCATTTCCTTTTTTACCCTCACCTTCCTCCTAGCCCTGATCTGCACCGAGAGTCCATAACCGCCACCACAGCGGCGGCCAGAACCTCTACAACTGGCGTCTCCTCCATCACCACCGCCGCCCCTCCCCTGTCCAACTCCGTCGTCCGGGTGCTGGTCCACTATGCGTCCAACTCAAAAAACTCTGACCACATGTCCCACGTGGTCATCAAACAAATCTCCGATGTTCTTCAGAAATGCAGAACTCTGTGTAATCTACTGGTCTTTGGATTGACTCTGGAAGCCCTTTTATGGAAAGCGCTGAATCACAACGGGAGAACGGTGTTCATCAAGGAGAATAGATATTACAAAGAGAAGTACTCATAGATCGAAGCGTACGATGTTCAGTACACTACTAAGATTACTGAAGCGAAGGAACCCCGTTGTGCTTGTACGCCACCGCCGCTTCTCTGCCGCCATTTAAACACCCTCTCCCATCCCCCTCGATGTGGCCCTCCTTCTCTCTCTCCCCTCCCCAACACCACGGTCCTTCTCCTCTCTCACCCATTCATCTCGCCACGACCCTCCTCCTCCCTCTCCCCTCCCGTCGCCATCGTCGTCGTCCCCCCCATCCCACCACCATTGATTAAACCCTAGCTCCACCCTTCCCCTCTCCCGCCTCCACTAGCCTCATCCTCCCTCTCTCATCCCTCTTGTTGCCGCCCTCCTCTTCAATTTCCCTTCCCCTCGCCATCGCCCTCCTCCTATCCCGATTAAGCACTACCCTACCGCCGGTGGAAACCCTAGTTTTTGTGTTAATCTCGGTATCAAATAAGATGAGATTAGATGAAGTGTAGACAATTTGCAATGGTTGAAAAAGATGAGAGAAATAGAAGAAGGCATAGAAATCTTATCTAGTTTTAATTATTTTTTTAAAGAAATCAAGGGAAAATTTGTCATTTTTCTTAATTTTGACCAAACGGCCGCTGACTAAAAAGTCATCCAAGTCCAAGGTTAGATTGATACTTTCTGAAATTCCAGGGTTATATTGGTACTTTCAGCCAAAAGATAGGGTTATTTTATCACTTTTCTCTAATTTCTTACATTTAACACCAATAAACTCAAATCAACACTAAAATAATAAACTCATCAATAATAAACTAAATTCAACAACACAAAATCCAACTCATCACCAATAAACTTGACTCAACACCAATAGTTCGGCACTGGAAAGATAACTAATAAATAAATATTTATGTGGGTGATTGGCAGTCATTCTTTGAATAATAAGTCTAAAATTAAAATATGCTACGGTTACAAAATCATTTTGAGAATGAAATACAAGCATTAATCAGTGTTTCTCTCAATCACTATTATGGATAGAATCATTTTCCTCATCACCACCTTGCACTTCATCATTTCCTTCAGTAGAGCTAAAAATTTGTAAAATTATACCATTATGCACTTATGTCAGGGCATTCATTCGAGCATGATCAAACATATGTAAGTTCATAACTCTATGATCATTCGACTCATAATCTAAGATAGGCATATCAAGCTCGTGCATTATAATGAAGTTATGAAATGAGAAAGAAGCAACAATTAGTGCTTTTTATCCCTGCGTGACATATGCATTATAGATATCAGCATCTTCCAAGTACTCTTCTATTGACCAAACACATCTTCAACTTTCATTCCCAGTGATGAATGTCGATGGTTGAAATGTTTCGCGATACCTGCAGGTGATGCATTTCTAAATTCTGGTATCTACCTCCTAATTTGTACATCGCTCATCAGAGCCTAATATCCAAGGGTATTTGGATATCCACAATCGACCATATAATTTTTTCGTGAAAATGTTCATCAGTGGGAACACTGTAGACATTCTTATTAGTGAATTTGAATAGGGTAAATTGTGATTTTACTTTGGGAAAATGAGGAATAACATATTTTGGATTTGTTAATGAATTCCTCCCCACATTAATGTCATGGGCACTTCCTTCCAATCCGACATTGATGAACAAGATTTTTTTTTTAAAATGAACAAACCAAGACATTCCATCATTTATTACACTTGCGACTTCGAAACAACACACCATTCTCATCACTTATAATTGCTTGTATAAGAATTTCATCTAACACGCCAACACATCCTACACAATAATATTATCATATAATTAGTTGTTTACCAGAATTATACCTATTGCATTTGTTACATAATCTAAAATATTACCTTAAAATAAGGCTAATAATGTGTGTCGTTTGCTACCTTTGGAGACACTTCCAATAAATCACTATGCGATATGATGATATCGTGGCACAATATCCCCAAATCATCCAACACTTTCTTAAAATAGAACATTTAAATTTTCACCCGCACCACGATATGACCATCCCTTGATTTAGTCACACGTTCATTTTTATCAAACATTTTTCAATATAGATACGTCCAATTTGAGTGAATTCTATCTATTTCAATTTAATTAGTTTCAAACAGTTTCACGTCTCTCCCAACTTTTTTTCTTACTTTTTGAAAATATAAACTAAGTTCAACACTAATAAACTTAACTCAACACTAAATAAACTCAACTGGACAGAGCCTAATCCTAAACATTTGCCTTCGGGACAACTAGAATCAGTGTAGAGTTAAGTAAGTAAGACATAATTCAGAGTTGAGAATGAACATTGTCACGGATTGATTTGCATTAAATGGTCATAAATATATTCTTGATCATTGATTAAATAGGATGATACTATGTACCCCACGCCTTGAAGTAACCACCTGCTTATCCTGTGATCTGCTAATGTTTCCATGTGACTGCTGATTATATTTCTCTACAAATGGGACCATGCATGGAGCTCTCAGGGGAGGCACTATCCCCTCCACAACCCCATATAATTGGACATCTATGTTTTGCATAATTACATTCGATCTCCAATTATTATTACTCTAGTCCATCCAAACCCATTTCTTTTTATCTACTCTAGTAGAGCCCTTGACTTGGGCATGTGGGAATAAATATCAAGACTTGGATGAGACGATCTCACTCAATCTTATAGTGAGATGGAGAGTTTAAAGACAAGTGTTTAAAAATAAGAGATGACATGGAGTACTTTCCGTAATTTTTAATTTTTTTATACTTATTCTCTTATCTCACTATAAATTCAGTTAAATACGACTGAAACTTTGAGAACCTCAACCAACCACTTCAATACAAGGCCCCTTATGGGTATTGGGACATCTTTTGACATATAAGTTTCAATTCAATGGTAAAACATCTCTTAGTATAACAGTTATAATGCATTACTGAACTTTCGATCTGGCGGGACCATATAATTTTCGCAATTTTTAGTTGCTTTGCATTGAAGTGGTGAGGAGAGAGTGAGGATGACCCTTAATGTTTGACAATACAAGAACACTAGGGTAAAACATCTCTTAGTATAACAGTTATAATACATTACTAAACTTTCGATCTGGTAGGACAATATATATTTTTTGCAATTTTTAGTTGCTTAGCATTGAAGTGGTGAGGAGAGAGTGAGGATGGCCCTTAATGTTTGACAATACAAGAACACTAGGTACATGAATTGACAAAAAAGATGGGTTCCCATTTGTTGTGGTTTATCCCTCCCTTTAATCGTTAAATGTGGTAACCGTTACTAATTTAATGGATTTTCAGCCGTCAAGGGTGGGGGTTGGAACCTCTTTCTTGTCTTCCAGTTGGTAGGTTTTTCAGTTGAAGTTGGTTGCTCTTTGTGGCATATTCCATGCGTTTATTCTTTCTTTATAAGTACTCCCTTCATTCCATTTGAAATAGCAATGTAATCATTATCACACTGTTTAAGAAATATATTTGACCGTTAATATGTTTATATATGTGTAATTATAGAAAATAAAAAGTTGATATTTAGAAACAACTTGTTAATGGATAGATGACGACATGCCAAAGTTTTATCAGACATTTAAGGGATATGTTTGGAATCCTCTAAGTGGCATGACATGTCCTATGACTAGGGCAATAATGAAGTTTAGAGATGCGGCTTTAAATGTTTTGAGTGCTCAACTTCATGATGAAGAGTTGAAGAACAAATCGACAAAGTCTTGGATTAATTATTCAAGAATGTCGAGGAATTGAAGACATCGTGAAAAACACTCTACGTTTTTTCCCACGAATTTTTAATGAGGTAGTGTGATCGTTGTAAATTATTACATATTATTTCATTTTGAAATTTAGTCATTAAAATCGGCCATGTGAGTTTTGAAGAGTTTAATTTCGGCTATCCATCTAATTAGGGTTTACAATATTCAGCTTTGATATGACTAGAATTAGATTTGGTAAAATTAGATAAGACAATATTTATTCAATACTTAGCTTGAATAATTCGGCCATATTCAGCTTATTTTAGGTATTCTAGTTACATATGGTTTTATCTTTTTAAAGCCGTCATAAGTCTTTTCAGTATCTAATGGAAATTACCAAATCCCGCCCTGTTTCTGATTAGGGTTTTGGCCGAATTTTACCCTATAAATAGGGGAGGCCATTCACGATTTTATTCACCAATTTTATTCATCATATATTCATATTTTTTAGTTTTAATCAATTGCTTGCGAGCGTTTTCACTGTTGATTAATCCCGCAGGCTAGTTAAGTATCATTACCCTTCAATTTGTGAGTTATTCCCACGGACTAGTTAGTGAGCAAGTTGTGCAGCTGTTGTTAGGGTTCTGTGAGATTCCCTTAGTGACTGTCAAGAAATTATAAAAATTTCGCAATGTAGAGTTTTCGTAATGAGATTCATATCATGGCTACTTTGACAGAACGAATGAATGGCCTAAACAAAACTGGTTTACGACAAGGTAGGAGAGAAGGATTGAATAGAGTTTCACGGTGCGGAAACAACCGGGTTGTTGAGGGTTCTAGTTCGAAGGAAAAAATGGACGACGAAAACCAATGCATGACTGTAAACAATCAACAAACTAATTAATAAGGATTACCGCGCAGGGTGGAGCCAGGAAATTTAATTTGGTGGGTCAAAATTCAACCAAATTAAATTTCATGCCTCTATCTTAGAAATGTGTGCTAAAATTTTGAAAATATAAGGGTGCAATAGGTCTAAATTTTCAAAAAAAATACTGGGGTATTAATAAAAAATCATATATTAATTAACTAAATTTTTTAAAAATCTATGTTTTTAAAATTAAAAAAAAAGATAGGGCAATTGCCCTACCTTGCTCTCATGTGGCTCCGCCACTGTTACCGCGTGAAGGCTGATATTCCGTTGTTCTGCAAAACCATGGGAGTGAAGGAGTTTGTTAAAATATAAAAAGACTTTACTAATGGTGCATTGATATCACATCAATGACACAACTCTGATATCATGATAAAATACAAATAACTTTATTAATGGTGCATTGATATCACATCAATGACACATCTCATCAATGATGAGAGTTACAAAAACCAAATACCAACATGTTTAGGATTCCAAGTCTATAAGAAAATTACCATCTATAACTAATTTTATAAGAAAACTAATTATCTAAGGTAACTACCATATATAACCTTTCCTACGAGGAAAATGTTTCTATTTCCTTAACATAAAAAGACTTTTATTACTTGTGCATTGAAACTAATTATCTAAAGTAACTACCATATATAACATTTTCTATGAGGAAAGGTTTTCTATTTCCTTAACAGAGTTTCTATATTAAAAAATTGATGTTGACAAATACTTCGACACCATAGGTTTCCTTTAGAATAAGCAAGTTAATAGGGCTATTTTCGTTAATTTGAAAATAGCCCTATTTCAGGCGAAAAAGTATATGATCTTGTCTCTATTACTACTCTAAAATTTTGA
>JAULKK010000011.1:2558295-2568341 GCA_032355705.1 Rubia peregrina
GAACCCTTTCCATATATTTTTTTTATATATATATATATAAACTTTTCTGTATTTAACCGACTACATGGAGTTGATGGACTCGTATGGACTGAGTCACCGACTCCATGGTGGCTCTCGAAACCCGCCATTCTGACATCCATGTGTGGCTTTCGGCCGTGCTTACTAACCACGTGACCTGTCTCGATGGCCTGACCAGTCTATAAACTAAGGTTCATATAACTTTTAAAAGACCATATAAGTCATTATACCTTTAGGTTACTATAATGTGTTTTCTTCAGGAGATAAGCATAAGTTGTGGACTTAAGTGACAACGTAATTATTCCTTAGACACATGCATAGTACAATCCAATAGACACTTTTCTGTTCCAGCATAAACTACAACGAAGCAAATGTTTTAAGTATCAATTATAGTACATAATATACTTGGTTAAGATTTACATTTAAAAGTGATCCCTTTAAATAATATTTCATGCCATTATTTTTATCTGCCACTTACACTATTTTTAGTTGAAATTAGTTTTATCCACCATTATATTTCATTAAAATAAAAAATTATTTAATTTTAGAATGAGTAATCTGGTTAGATTTATTGTAATAATATTTTCAAAATACACCATCATTTATATTTTATAACTATACAAAATTAAATATATTAATGAATAAAATTATTCTTGGAAGCTGAAAAAAGTGTCACTTGAAATACAAAAAAGTGTCAGTTGAAAAAAGTTTCACTTAAAATACAGATAAGTGTCACTTGATATACAAAAAAGTGTCAGTTGACTATAGTGTCACTAGAAACACAAATAAGTGTCGCTGTAATAAAGTGTCAATTGAAAAGGTGTCAGTTGAAATGCAAAAAAAGCGTTACTTGAAGAAAGTGTCACTTAAATTATCCTTGAATACAAAAGTGTCACTTAAATTATCCTTGAATACAAAAGTGTCACATGAGAAGTAGGACAAAATAAAAAATAAAGGAGGCTTTATGTTTGGAATTGACTAACGAAGACTGTGCGTGGCTTAGCTGTGAAACACTAGGTGGTTGCCCTCCGTGCCGGAGCCGACAAGTCGTTCTTCAACCGGGTCAAGCTCAACGCGTTTCTGGACACTCTCTACGCCCACAGCCTCCGCCAGTTCTACCGCGACTGCTAACCGGGTCGTCGACTTCATCTTCGGCGCTGCCACCGTCGTGATCCAGAGCTCCCAGGTTGTCGCCCGGAAACCCATGAGCGGCCAAAAGAACATGCTCACGGCTCAAGGCCGAACCGACCCGAACTCTGTCACCGGAACCTCAATCCAGAACTGCAACATCGTTCCCAGCTCTGACCTCGCTCCGGTCAAGGGCTCCGTCAAGACTTACCTAGGGCGGCCATGGAAGGAGTAATCGAGGACGGATTTCATGCAGTCCAATATCGATAGCCATATCGACCCCGCCGGGTGATTCCCGTGGGACGGGACTTCTGCGCTGAAGACGCTGTATTACGGCGAGTATTTGAATGTAGGCTTCGGTGCCGGAACCGGCGGCAGAGTGAAGTGGGGCGGGTATCATGTTATTAAGAGTGCTAGTAAGTTCACGGTGGCGCAGCTGATTAATGCCGGCGGGTGGTTGAAGAGCACTGGAGTGACCTACACCTAGGGGCTCTGAGTTTATTTTGATTATCATAAGTACTGTTGTCAATTCAGTGACATTTGATGTGAGCATTTGGTATTTGAAATATTTCACAGTTTATAACTTCTCTTGGATTATGAAATATTTAATAAATATAAGTTCTTTTTTCCATTTTCATTTCTTTATTATTTTAGTTTTCAAGATTGGGTGACATTATTTGGTGCCAGATGTACCAGACAGATACATATGCACGGGAGAGTGCCAGACAGACTTATTAGAGGTATCCAGATACCACCAATCAGAATAAATTCAACTAGGAAATGATTTAACAAACATAACAGAAGGACAACCGGCTCAACCATGAAAGAACTTGTAAATAGAATAGACTAGCAAACCACAACATATGCAACAAATATATAAACTCTACTATATCATCCTCTTCATCATTTTTACTCGTTTCCAGTACATCATCTAATATGAATATCTTTGCGAACATTCTGGATGGCGGAATTTAAAATCTTTGACCGAATCAAGGAATTTTGCAAACCCTCAATTTGGCCGCACAAAATTCAAGAACACTAGTCCTCAGGATGCTCTCAATCTCGACTTGCTCATTATATAACCCGCATGATCAGTTCACAAGATTATTGATACTTAATTAACCCACATGATTAAGCAACAATGAAAATAGCTTGCAAGCACAGAGCATGATCTCAAAATTTTGAATATATGATCAATAAAAGGTGGTTTATGTCTCGGTCAAACCCCTTTATTTATAGGGTAAAATTCGGTCAGAAACCCTAATCACAAATGGAAACTGAATCGACTTATGGCAGTTTTAAGAAGTTAAAACCATATCTAACTAAAACTCCCAAAATAAATGTATTTCTGGTCGTATTCTTCTCCAAACAACCTTGAAGAATATTATCTTATCTAATCTTACTAAACCTAATTCTAATAAGAATAATACTAAATATTCTAAACCCTAATGGATCAATATTTCAAAAACCAGCTCTTCAAAACCCACATGGCCGAGCTCTATACTAAAAATTCAATATCAAATAATTTTACAACAGTTTACAAAGATCACACTACCTCGTTAAAAACTCTGTGGGAAAAAGAGTATAGTGTTCTTCACGTTGTCTTCAGTTAATCGACAAACTTGAATTATTAATCCAAACCCTAGCTAATTTGTTCTTGATTTCTTCATCATGAAATTGATCAATCAAAGCATTCAATGCCGCATCTCTAACCTTCGTTCTTGACCTTGTCATCGTACCATCCATACCACTTAGAGGATATCGAACATAACCATTGAATGTTTGAACTAGTCGTGGAATGTGTTCATTTATGGTGGTATTAGTCTTGCCATCTCCACCATCATCAAAACCTTGTTTCCCATATTGCATCTTCTTGTTGGAAAATTAATCACATTGTGCAAACAGGGATAACAAAAAAGAAAGCATATAACACATATTTTAACTAGGTTCACCAAATATGGTGACTAACTTCACGAAATGACTCAAATTTTATTACCATAATGTATTAAACATAATATAGACTCAAATATGTGATTTTTAAAACCATAACATATAGGGGTGGCAAAAAATCTGAAAATAAATTATTCGAATATTGAATAAATCCGACCAAATTTAATATTCAAATAATTAAATATTTGAACCAATTAAATCTAATTGTGAATATGACTTATGGTTTGGTTTTTTGTTTCTAAACAAAAATCGAAAACCGATCCAAAAATCAAATTACAAATATATAAATAAATTAAATATATGCCAATAAAACATAAAATAATATTAATTTTACACTAATACTTTAAAATAGAGAAAAAGGGGGCATCTTAAGAAAATTTAAACTAATTTAAGCAAATTATATATCTTAATTTCTAATAGGTCTATTTAATATTTCTTTCAAAACTATTTGATTGAATAATTTGGCAGTTTAATATGAATATATTGTTATTCATGATATTTAGATTTTTATGGTCTTTTAATTTTTAGTATGCACAAATTTATGAGTTCATGTTGTTTAGGTAAGTAAATGTCATGTTTGTTCTTTCTATTTTTTTTTTCTAAAACAATTCACAAATTTTGTTTGTACGTATAATGTTTAGAAAGCTATTTTTCAGTTTGGTTTATTTAAATGTACTTGGATAAAACCCAAAAAATCAAATTTAAATAAATAAAATTTAATTTTGCCAAATATGAGTCAATTCTTGGTTTTGGGTTTATAAAATGTCAACTCGATTAAACCAAATCGGATAAATCAAAATACTCCCTCTGTTTTATTGGAAGTGACACACTTTCCTTTTTTGGTTGTTTTTGTGAATTTGGCACACTTTCCTTTTTTGGTAAAATTCCTTCATTTTCATCCACTCATTCCACTTTTTCATTTCTAAATTCAATTGCATCCACTCATTTCATTCACCCAAATCCAACCACTTAAAGCTAGTGTGTCACTTCCAATAAAACGGAGGTAGTACTATTCTCTCATGATTTTTGTTAGAGCGTCTACAATGCCTCATCCGCAAATATGGCAGATTATTATAGAGCTCCTGTGGTCGTAGGTAGAAAAGTATCCATAACAGAAATTGATAAAATTTGGTTTTTAAAGGAGGCATCGTAAAACTTTCAATGTGACGTGTCATGATATTATTAGTAATTTATCTCCTTTCCCCCTCAATTTTTTAAAATTATGGATTCACCCCTTTCATTGACCAAATTAAAACTTCCTTTTGCTAGTCATGGAATTATTTTGGATCATAAATAAAAATTTGGTACCTTTATGGTACATATTTTATTTTTGGATAATAAACTGTGAATTTTGGCTAAATATGGATACTATTTTGAGCATGAGTGGATCTCCTAGCAGGCGGCTTGTCCATAAGGTTATGGACATGTCACTTATTTTTTACTTTATACATTTCATTTGTTAAATTACATACTAAATTTAAAAAAATTTAAAAAAATATGTTTTATATTCACATTCAAATCCATATTGTTACTTATTTTTAAAATATAATATTTAAATTTTATTTTTAGAAAATTACAACACTTAAGGTAAAATCTACTGTGGACCGTCAATAAATTTATGGAAAAACCATCTTTCCCGAGACTCTCTTAGACATTTACTCCATAAACATCAACATTCTTTCATATATGAGGAAAATAAAAGCGCTAATCTTAAGGAATATAATCATAAGTGTCGTACAATGATACAAATTCCATCAGCTACAGCAACGAGTTGAGGAATCAGACCAAAAATTGCAGGAGTTCAGTTAAAGAACTCTTACCAGAGGTCATTATTAAATTACACAAATTACAAGTCTCTTCCGCACATAATGAGAAATGAAAACACCTGCTTTGCAACACGTTATCATCCAGAGAGAGATGGATGAACACGTTTTACCAGGACACTGCACTTCACTATACTATGAATGATAACTACAATTTGATAGGAGTATGAGAAACTCGCAGAAACAGATATCTTAATCTTCTTCCATTGGTACATCGGGAATGTCAAATCTATCTTCTTCAATTGTTTTGTTTATCACGTAAGCTGGGGTTGAGATAGACATGAGATCATCTTCCTTCTCTCCACGGTTATGGCTATTATTCAACTCTCTTAATATTTCAGGAGTGACCTGCATTTAAGAAGACACTTTGATTATGCTTGCATCCAGCTGCAGGGGGAATGAAACATGATGTAAACAGGGCTTCATTTACATACCAAGTAATGTCTTTGCTTTTCGAGCAGTGCATTAAGATTATCTTTGTCCTCCTTTGTAAGCTCATGTTTGTATCTGCATGTTTTACATGGTTTTTTGTATGAGAGGTGTGAAAGTAGAGACAAACTGTTAACAGAGATACGATTGTATGAAACAGAATGGTTTGCATAAATACATGAAAGTGAGAGATCAAGAACAATAATAGAAATGCAAACACGACAGCATTGAACAGTATGTCTTTCATACCAGGAAAGGCATAGTTTGATGTTTCCGTAAGAACTATGTCTTTCATGGTAACGTGTAAACTGCCAATAGTTTAAAACTGGAGTCTACCTAACCCCATTTTTCTCACAGCCTGGAATGACTCTCTCCATTACTAGATCAGAAAGAGTTTGATGCATTTTATATAGATCAAGGAAAGTTCCAAAGCAGTAGGGGCTAGTTTAGAATGTAGTCCTTTGGATATAGTTCTTACGGAAACATCAAACGAAGATTGAACATTGATATTAATCAAAAAGTGAGATGATCAAAACACGCCTAAACTGAAGCAGCGGGCTAGTAAATACTACGGAAATTAATACCAGAGAGAACTTTATGAACGAGCTCAACAACTAATGTTAAAGCTTATGTCGAATCAGAGGGCCAAGAGACGAATATAATTGGTTGAATCAGAGACAGTAATCATGATTCAAATTACAGGGACCCCAAACAAACATACCACCAGCCGAGAAACAAGACCCCACCATAACATGGACAAAGAACAAATAACTGCAAGTAGAGAAAAGACCACAAAGAAAGCCAACAGACCTCTGAACAAAAGCAAGCAATGACTGGTGCCAAATGACGGGCATAATCCTGGAGTCGTCCAAGAATTTCATAGAATGAGCAACCATTGCATCAAGAACTCGATATGGCAACGCATATTTCTTCTCAATAAGTATCTTTATGAAGTAACTGCAAGAAAACAATGACTAAGAGCAGTCAAATAAAATAAATGACCATAGTTCCCAATATTGTTGCAAGCAAAATCCAATAAATGAGCTGATTTACATTACAACCTACATATGATAACCAAATTTTAAAGACCATGGATTTTCAAAGGCATAAATATAAAGTTGGATTTATAGATTTTTTAATGTGCACAAATGCAACTAGGAAAAGACAAAAAAAACAATAGGAACCATCATATAGAGGAGGAGAAGGGGGATGAGTGAGTGGCTATGAATTATGATATTCCAACCGTACATCCATCATTCATAAGAGAACACTCTAAGTAGGTTCCGCAACATTAATTTCAAGCCCTACAGAGACTTTGTTTGATAATGGTCTAATCCATTGAGCACGTAGAATATAAAGAAGGATGCGTTATAAATGAATTTCAAAATGGACAAATACCTTGTTGTGCCACAATATTCCATCTCTGCTAGCTTCAACAGTGCTACACTGCATGAGATTTGCAGCAAGAGTAGCTTTAGTGGGTTAAAACAAACACGAGAAATAAGAAATAATTGCAGGGAATGGAACACAAAATCCATGAGGCATATTTAGTTCCAATATTGAGTTAAAACTCATATGTTGACAAAAAATAGACTATTAGTATATGCAGCTAAGAAAAAATTACAATGGCTTAGCAGTAACAGTGGTTTTCTTCACATAAGTATAGAGGTTACAACAACTTGTTTGTTCAGCCCCAAAACAAACGAAGAGAAAAACTCACAAAAGCCAACCCCCAGCCAAGCCAAACAAAGGAAAATGGATTAACATGGCTTGCCCTACACTACAGACAGCTAAGGTGACCTGGGTCTAGCCATAAAGTCCATACCTAGAATGAAGAGGAGGAATTGAGACCTTCTCAAGAACACTCCCAATTATGACAGCCTCCCTCAGATTGCACGTCCGTGACTGCAGAAAGAAAATGAAACATTAGCTTCACAAATAGTCTAGGAAGGCTGTTGGAATGAAATGCTAGAGAAATATATAAAAGATCCACCTCACAAAGGGGAAACAAGATGCCTTTATTGAAGGCAGCTGGCTTGTAGATGCTCTTTTTCAGAGATTGGTACAATGAAAAATGCAGTTTTTTATTTTTCCGAATATCTTCTCTGACACGAGGTAGTAAAACTAGCTTATAAAAGCGTTCTGCTTTCTTCACACCTAAATTGGAAGCGAAAATTCTAGTCGCTTGGAACATGGCGTTTGGTGACCATTTCTCAGGTTCAGTCAGATATAAGACTTCCTCCCATAGTTGTATGGCTGGTATGTGTTTAAAAGCCTTGGGCATTTTGCCTGAGGTATATTTGCTAAGAAGCTTTCCCACACTGCATAGATTGAACCCAACAATGAAAATCACATTTTCGCAAGATCACACTTAACAGAGACAACAGACCCCGCATATCATTTAAGTACATTACCCCTTGTATAGCTCTATGATCGAATTGTCCATCTTTGGCATTGGCCTTGCTTCTACAAAAAAAACATTTGACATTTAGAAATGTAATAATACATGGCCCAACTTCTATACTATTCAGACAGAGACAGGAGTTGAACATGCCACTGGAAGGCATGTTTCCAACAACAAAAAAAGCCATAAAAAAACCACACCAGTACAATCAAACCGGCACATAAGAAACAAACCTGAAGAAACCTGGGCATCTTTTTCTTTGATCCTCTCAACAATTATATCAGCCAATGTCCGGATGGGTTTAGTATCTGTGGATAGAAAGGCTTCAAGCAGCTTCTCATCATCCTCGTCAATTTGATCCTGTTGTATTAACCAAATTAGAAACGGCAACAAGGCAGAGCATTCAGCATTACTAACCCACAACCCTGCTAGTTCAACTTAAAACCACACCTACTATTCTATTTAAGGAATAGCGACATAAAATTGAAGAATATTGTCAAACATTCAATTAGATATTGACATTAGCTTTCATTTGGAACAAAACTGAGTTTCAAGACATGCCTCTTTATGTGAAAATGAAAATTTTAGAACATCTCTAAATCATTTTTGCCACACATCATGAACAGATATAAGCCCTTGCAAAGAGATTCGGATAACTTAATAGAAAAAATCCAACATATAATTTAAAATAATTTTTAAAAACAGCATAAAGAAGCTTTTTACTGCAGCTAAAGGCTGCATTTCAATTAGTGTAGGCTTTCAAATGAATAATTCAAACAATTAGTCCAATTGACATGTGTTTTACTTATCTTGACATAGTTTGCACTATTAATATATCTGAGGATGGTGTCACAGCATTGTAAGCTTTTGATCTTTTGATTCAAACAATTAATCCAATAGAAGTGTAAGTAAATTATCCTGATGTGTAACATTTGATTCAGATGGCATATCTCACTCACTATATTTTGAAAGATCCGTGCAAAAAAGAGTTACAAGGAAACATTGCTAAAAGTACAATATAATGATTTTATGACCACAAATTATCCACATAAATTTTTAGAAACAAGTGATTTTTATCTTCTTAAACATCCTCCTGAAGCACAGCTTCAGACTACTCTCCTCAGTCGTATTATTTAGCCATTTCCATACCAGTAGTACATCATACTTAAATAGTACGCAACAGAAAAGACAAATGGCCAAATCAATTCCAACCAAAACACATGAAAACAAGCAAATGTCAAAGACAACTCAATTGAGAATTCCTAACAATATTAGCTAGGCAATATCATTAAAAAATAACCATAATGGAAGCTAGCAATTAAGTACTTCCGTCCTCCCAGAGTAAGGTGCACCGGCACTATTCACTAGGTAAGATTGACCACAAAATTCACTTGATATACAAATAAAAATCTGATAATGTGGAATCTTCAGATTAGCCGTACCGTGCATTCATAAAATATCTAACTTATCATAAAGTATAATTACACGTAATTAAAATATTAGTGATAACACATTTTTCACGACAACTCTCAGAAGTCAAAATGTGCACCTTATTCTATGGAAGAGGAAGTATCAAGTGTTCATCTTTTATTTAATAAATAGCAAAATGTTAAGTCGGAAGCAATGAGTAGTCAATTTGCACA
Organism: Rubia peregrina; assembly: GCA_032355705.1. NCBI lineage: Eukaryota > Viridiplantae > Streptophyta > Magnoliopsida > Gentianales > Rubiaceae > Rubia > Rubia peregrina. The sequence continues at coordinate 2,567,691 of JAULKK010000011.1, forward strand.
CACGGATTCATACCAATTCATGAAAATCATCAAAAGCATACCTCCTCCCATCCGCCAAATTGGCTCTGAGTCTCAGAAAAGCCTCCGAGCTCATCAATTTCATCGTTTTCATCAGAATCATCATCATCCGCCGCCTCTTTAGGCTCTTCCGGAAGGGCCAGGTTAGGGTTCAGCTCCCGGGCCTCTTCTTCCTCAATCTCTTTCTGCTGAATTAAGGCCTCCTTCAATATCTTAGAACTGATTCCCGATGATAAAACCTGCAAAACTGAAGATAATTTACACAAAATACACAAGGAATTCACGAAAAAATATGACGAAGTAGAGTTCTGTACCCGCTCTTGCTGCTGGTGATTTTTAAGAGGTTTTGAGCGCTTCCTTGAGGAGGTGGTGGACTTGGAATCGCCATTTTCAGCCGGAAGGAATGGTTCCTGATTTGTAATTCGGCTGCGCTTTTTCCCCATCTCTAAGAATTGGGATTCACGGCGACGACAGGAGGGGGCGGGGCCTGAGAGGCAAACGGAGTGGCGAAAATTGTATTAATTCGCCAATAAACCCTTAAACCCTAGTGACGGGAACTAGGGGTGGATTCGGTATGGTTACCATCACTTTTTACTAATACCACGTACCATACCAACAATGTCGGTATACTAT
>JAULKK010000011.1:2568441-2578931 GCA_032355705.1 Rubia peregrina
CGATGTGGATAATGTTGTGCATGTCTTTGAAATGCATGTTGCATTCGATATGATTAAGACACCATTCCAACCTTTGAATTTTGCATTCTACTGTTAGGCATGGATGAACAACATTTGTATGCCTCTTGATTATCTTACTTGCCACAGCCCGTTATATGGTGCTTCTGCTTACATGTAGTCCTGCAGCTGTACTCCGGCAGGTTCGCCTATCTCGCAATGATAAGGCCATCAGAGCTTCAAGGTCTATGGGCTTCTTATTTGCTGCTGCACGACCATGACGTCGGGACCTTGCATTCACAGCTTCTCCCTTCATGAGTTGCTTCATCACCCTTGACCAAATCAGGCTAACAGTTCGGATGGATACCTCCCATCTATCTACCGCGTCTTCCCTTTTGCCCCTGCCGATTTTCCCTCCCACAGTATGCTGAAGCAGAAACACAGCAAGTTCATGCCTCTCTTCGTTGGTCAAATTCCAGCCAACCATCACAGCACAAGGCCAAACTCCGTGAAGAAGTGGAATTTAGATGCCTCGAAATTCGGGACCAGCTTCTGAAGCTGCTCCTATTTGTTTTTTCTGAGAGCTTTTTTTCTGCCTTTAATGTTGTGTTCAAATGAGCAATGAATGCTCCTTTTATAGATGTAATGTCTGATTTTTTGAATTTTGATCTTCAGCTGTAAATTGAAATTTTTGGCTCCAGATTTTAAAATTTGGAGCCAAAAATTAGAGCAGTGGAGGGAAACATTACAGTTTTCATTGCCTTTTAATATGGTCAAATTCGGAACAATATCAATTAATTCTGGTACTGTTCGTACTGACATAGAAGTAGAAATGAGTCACTTCTGGTCAGCTTTTGAGAGTACTTTCTACTGTAGAAATTTTCTCCTGAAAACTTTCTCTCTGCAAATTAAGCTGGGACGAAGGGAGTATCATTTTTGGATGAGGTATATGATAAATATTATGTAATAATATATTCTCAAATCAAATTAAAAATTCTTCTATCATTGCTTGTAAGTAAAATTTAAGTAATTTTATATAAGTTTTGTAGATATAAATCAGGTATTATTGTGTTAAAGTTTATAAATTTTATCGTAAAATAGTATATTTTAAAATATTTATTTAATATAATTTCCATTGTGTGGAGAATGAAATTAATCAAATACCCTTAGGGTAAAATCGATGTAGTACATTTATAATGGGATAATGGAGAGTATATTCTTATTTTTTTTTAGTGGAGTGGATGATTAAAAGTTAGTTGTCGTCAAAGTGATATATTGTGAAGAGTAGTTTTCTGTTATGATCCGATGGTAAAATGGTAAATTGGCCTGGTTACTGATCAGAAACACCAGATATGCTCATATCATGCAAAAGGGGTGAACTCAGCTGCTTTTGACCTGATTTCTTAGCTGCTATTTTCTTCTGATTAGCATATACTCCGTATAGATTGGAAGTTAATTAGAGACAGTTATCATCATTAACTGTAAGTTTAGGCAAGTTCACTGTATTAACTCTCAAGACTGTGATGAAGGTGATGTGTTTGTGATAGAAGGGAGTGATTCAGAGCTGAATATGTTTGTGGAAGCAGATGAAATGATGTTGAATGTGATAGGTAGGGATGATAGAACTTATACTATTAACCTGATTGGATATAGGGTCTCTATGCTACTAGACATTGGAAGCACTGATAGCTTTATTGATCCAGTATTGGTGGATAAATTGAGGTTGAGAGAGGTATTCACCAGACCATTTATAGTGACTATAGCTAATGGGAGCAGAATTGGAGGAAATGCAATATGTCCTAAGGCTCTTTGATTTTGATCTGAAAGTGCTGGATATTGGAGGCTCTGGGATTATATTGGGGTGGATTGGATGATACATTTTAGTCCAATTACCTTTGATTTTAACTCTCATAACATTGTTATATCTAAATTGGGAATCATGTGGTTTTTGCAGGGTAATTTTGATGATCTTGCTGAAGGGAAAACTCAGAGAGTCAGAGAAGTGGAAGATGCACAGTATGAAAACTACAAGAAGAGAAGGGTTTGTATGATAGAAAAAAAATGAAACTAAAGATGATAATGAAGTTAACTGCATGAACATTAAACTGAAGCAGACAGTGGACTCTAATATGAGTCGCTTCGAAAGCTTAGCTTTGCCACTGGAGTTTAAGAAGATTCTGGTATCCTTCTCTGATGTCTTTTCCATTCCTAATGCCTTACCACCTTCTAGGAGTGTTGATCATAGTTTTTTTTTTTGAAATTTGGTGCAGAACCATTCAAAATCAAGCCTTACAGATATGCACATGCTCGTAAAGATGAAATAGAGAAACAAGTTTCAGGGATGCTGGAGCAAGGAGTGATTCAACCCATTACTAGTCCATTTTCTTCACCTGTGCTTTTAGTGAAGAAGAAAGATGGCACTTGGAGACTGTGTATAGACTATAGAAGACTTAATAATTTGACAGCTAAAGACAAATTTCTCATTCCTGTCATTGATGAGCTATTAGATGAAATACATGGTGCTAAATACTTTACTAGACTTGATTTGAGAGCTGGGTATTATCACATAGTAAGAGTTAATGATAATGACATTTTTAAGACTGCATTTCTGACTCACATTGGGCATTATGAATTCTTAGTCATGCATTTTGGCTTAACAAATGCTCCAACCACCTTTCAAGCACCAGTGAACCAAGTTTTTCAAACTTTGCTCAGAAAGAGTGTGTTAGTCTTCTTTGATGATATTTTGGTTTATAGTAACTTGGAATGATCATATTAAGCATGTCCAATAGGTTCTGAATCTTATGATGCATCATTAACTATATGCTAAACTGAGTAAATGCATTTTTGCTCAAGAAAAAGTTGAATACTTGGGTCATATTATATCTGCAGCTGGGGTGGAGATGGACAGTAGTAAGGTGAAGTGTGTTGTCAACTGGGAGATCCCTAAGAATGTCAAAGAGTTGAGGGGGTTTTAACTAGTTATTACAGACGTTTTATTAAGAACTATGGCAGTATATGTAGACCCTTACATGATCTTCTCAAGAAAGATGCATTCAGCTAACTACTGAGGCTTTCAACAAATTGAAAAAGGCATTAACCAGTGCTCCTATATTGAAGTTACCTGAGTTTGATATTGAAATTGATGCTTATTATCAGGGAATGGGGGCAGTGTTGATGCAATCGGGACATCCTATTGCTTTTCTCAGTAAGTCATTCTGTCAGAGAAACAAAGGCCTCTCAACTTATGAAAAGGAACTACTTGCTCTTGTGATGGCAGTTGATAAGTGGAAAAACTATCTGGTTGGAAGTCATTTTATAATAAGAAGTGATCATCATAGTTTAAAGTACTTGTTTGACCAGAAATTTACAAATGCCTTGCAACATAAATGGATTACTAAGCTATTGGGGCTTAGTTTTGAGATACAAATTAAAAGAGGTACTGAGAATAGAGCTACTGATGGCCTATCTAGGAGAAATTTTATTGAAGACACTGATCGGAATGGATATATTGTTTCTCCTTCATTGATGTCTAAAGATGGAAATTTTAATGATGAAGATCAGACTTATATCCAAAAAGCTCAATTGATCCTGATCTATAGAGAACAACAAAGTTATGTGCCATCTCTTCTTCTGTAACTCCCCTTTAATTGTTGAAGATTGAGAGCAGCTATGAGGAGGTCGAAGAGGTACAATCACTAATAGCAGCTACTACACTTACTCCTGATGTCAATTCAGAGTACAGTTATGTTAATGGTTTACTGAAGTAAAAGAAGATATACATTGGCTCTAATGGTACAGCCTATTAAGAGGGTTCTAACTTTATTTCATTGGCCTTGCATGGAACAAGATATTATTGACTATGTTAGATCTTATGAAACATGTTACAGTGCAAATCACCAGGCCTGCTTCAGCCATTACCTATTCCTAACCATCCCTGGACACAGTTAACTCTGGATTTCATAGGACTTCTTGATTCAAATGGAAATGACACCATATTGGTTGTGATTGACAGGTTAACTAAATATGCTCACGTTACTAAAACTATTGCTTAGTGCTTCATGGATCAGATTTGTAAGCTTCATAGATTACCTGAAACTATCACTATTGATAGAGATAAAAAAATTTATGAAGGAGCTGTTCACTCAGTAAGGAGTTAAGCTGCAATACAGTATTACTTACCACCCTGAGACTGATGGACAAACAGAAAGACTGAATCAAACATTGGAGTCCTATCTCAGATTCTTTTGCAGTGAAAAGCTAGCAACATGGAAGGATTGGCTCAGTTCTGCTGAATGGTGGTACAATACCACTCATCAGAGTAGCATTAACATGACACCTTATGAGGCATTATATGGTACTAAACCATTGAATTTACCCTTGGGAGTACTAATATATCCCATCATCGCTGCAGCTGAGAACATGATACATCAAAGAGCTCAAATTTATCAGTTACTTAAGATCAATTACAAAAAGCTCAATCCATAATGAAGCTATATGATAATGCTAAGAGATCTGAGAGGAGATTTATGGAAGGTGATTGGGTTTATCTGAGATTATATAAGTATAAGCAGCAGTCAGTTTATACTGGGGGACAGTGCAAAACTCTCTGCTAAATACTTTGGCCCTTTCCAAATTGCATAGAGGATTGTTAAATGTGGCTTATAAACTGAATATGCCAGCTACAAGTAAGGTTCATCCAGTTTTTCATGTCTCTTTACTCAAGAAACATATAGGAGATTTGCCACTATCACCCATGGTTTACCAACTGAAGAGTTGTAATCAGGCATCACTCTCATTCCTAGTAGAATTTTACAGAGAAGGCTGATAAAGAGGGGATCTGAGCAGATTGTACAATGGTTGATTAACTGGGAAAACATGGTTGAGGAAGAAGCCTCTTGAGAAGATGTTGATTTCATTACAAATCAGTTTCCTCTTTTCAAAGCTTGGGGACAAGCTTCATGCTAGGGAGAGGGATTGTTGTGATCCGAGGGTAAAATGAGAAATTGGCTTGGTTACTGATCAGAAACACCAGATATGCACATATCATGCGAAAGGGGTGAACTCGACTGCTTCTGAACTGATTTCTTAGCTGCTATGCATATATAGATTAGGAGTTAGTTAGATGTAGTTATCATCATTGTTGATCACACTTTTTGAGTTGTTAAGCAAACTCTCTCATCGTCTGAACTTTCTTCCCTTCTCATCTCTAGAAACTGAGCTGATTGCTCTTGAATTCAATCGGTAAAGTTTTCTCTTTCAATTCCTTGTTCAATTAGGTTTTGATCCCCAGGGTAATAACATTTTCCTAACTATGACATGTTGAAACTAACGAAGCGGATATTTTGATCCCCATGGTGGATTATTTCCATTAACATGCTACACTGCTAATTGCGAGTGCATACGTGAGATGACTGCTTTTTTTCTGTATACCTTTCAGGCTATCTAGAATTGACACAATTTTCGATTGCAGGGCGGAAGATGAAGCCATGATGTTGATAAGCCAAGTCTTGTTGTTGTAAGATTGGATCCAACTCAGAAGCTTTTTGTTTTCCTCAACTATTCGCAAGATTTCCAATTCCATGGGGATCATTGAAACTATTATAAACATCAAACGAGCTTAGGCCCATTATCCCAATTGATGATTGGGTCTAATTGTGGATTTGCTGCATGGAATATTGTCAAAATTAAATATTGACATTAACTTCTTCAACAGCCTCCTGAAACACACAGCTTCAGACTACTCTCGTCAAAGTTCAATCAACAGAGTGAACTTATTTAACCATTTTTATTTAGGGACTACATCATACTAGAAATGGTAAGCTAGAAGGGACGAAAGGACATCCACCCTTGAAAAATTAATTGCAACCAAACCACATGAAAACAATTAAACGTCAAAGGCAAAAGTCAATTGAGAATTCCTGGCAATATTAGCCAACCAATACAATAACAAAAAGAATAAATACAATATCAGCCAAGCTATAACATAAGAACCTTAATATAAAATCTTTAAAATGGACAATATGATTTGAAAATTTGATTTTTCATATTTATTTTCAATGTAAGAGTCATTCTACACTGCAGCTGAAAATGTGTTTATCCAAACATATCACTATCTTCTAAACAATTTTCTAATGTTGTTTACAACATACAATTTAAAATTATCTCCAAGGGGCCATCACCATCTCTACAATCAGAGTCTCTGACATTTGGGTCAGCTCAAGTTCTGAGAAATAACCTGTGTTACACAAAGTTGTACCAGTTATATTGCTAAGAAGATAATTGTGGGTATTAGAGTTCCAGTTCCCTAATTAATTGTTCGGTGAATGTACATTCGCTGAACATGCAACAAAACCAAAGGAATTTAATTGACTTGCCTCGGATATTAAAGGCTTTGCGCTCTCTTCCCATCCTGTTGCCCATTTTGAAGCTGATGCCTTAGCTAACACCCCATTTCTCAATGAACTCAAAGCCTCACATTCATCAGGAAAACCCTTGAATAGTACCTGTAATCACATTTACCCATCTTACAGTTACTGTGGAAGGACACCAGCCAAGTATAGACAAAGACGCACTATGGAATGGCACGTTTATTTTGACATTTCCTATAGTTGATTCTCCCAAATCCAGTATGAATTCCAAATAAAACTTCCAATTACAGTTTTCAACTAAGGTACTTGGACATCATTTGTTCTGTACCAAGGACTTGAGCAATGGAGCAAGTTTTAAATGGCTAAAACAGAACTTACCATCAACTGATCAGCAAGTTCAGAAGATGATGAAAAGAGCAAACCAGTTCTATGTACTTCAACGAGTTCTTGGATGCTGGCAAAAACTAGAAGAGTCAAATTTTCCCTTGCTTAAAAAATAAGAATAAATTGCACCACAACAACAGTTATAGAGAAACACCTTACCAAGAATAAGAAACAGCACAAACTGGTAATCCACAGCCAAACATATCAACGACCTATGAGGACATGAAATTAAAGTATGAGATTCAGAAACTTAATTATAAACAGCTTAGACCAGATACAGAGTTAACGAGAACAAAAGATTCTGGCATACACACCTTCATTGGTAGATCCAGCCCCGATGATGAAGTATGTAGACAAACACCAAGATCAGCGGATCCTTGTAAACAAGAGTGAATTTGTATCATTTTCAGTTCACTAATAAATGAATGAAAACTGGTCAACGTGCAATAAGCTCACCAAGAAGTAATGGATAATCCTCTGCGGACAGCCACATGGTACGAAATGCCACTCGTTTGAGTTTCAATTTCCTTATCTTCTGTTCATATTTCTCTTTCTCAGGGCCCTTGCCTATTTATTTTTTTCCAAAGTACAATGGGGTTATTATCAAGAAAATGCCTAACAAAGTGCACACAAAAACTATATGACCTTATATTAACAGTGTGCATTACCAGTGATTATGAACAACAAACTTGGATACGAACATTGCTTTCCATTGTAAATTTCATTCCACAAGACTTCCTCCTCACTCGAGTCATTTTCATTTAATAGCCCCGCAACCCTTCTATCATACATAAGTGCTGCCTCCAAAAGGATGTTGAAGTCTTCATCTGGAGTCCTGATATCATTAACTAGGGATCATGAAAGTTTTCTTTAACTTCCCCTCTAGACACATGAATCTGCACAACCTATTTGTTCTCCTAGCCTAGCTAGCTACTGGAGTTGACACACACATATTGATGGTAACATGGTTCATAAGAATTTTTAAAAGGCTTTCATTGGTCACAATTTTTATGTTTAAGGGTTTAGGAGTTCTATAACAAGCACAAAACATCCTATATGAAGTATGATCTAGGCATATGAGATAGGTAGGGAGGAAAACAAGCTGTTAAGTAGCTCCCTAAAAACAGTGGTGTGTGACGCCAATTTTCGTGGCAACCTAGTGGGAAATTAAGCTAATATTTTGACAAAAGTACATAATGAATCAGCCAAAAGGTTTCACTTGAACATTTTCATTTTTTCTCTTCCTACTCGCAATGAGATCACCTTATATTCATACCTAGGTAGTTGAAATTTCATCTAGCTTCATATTAATAACTTCATTTCAGTAAAAGATTATCAAAAAGTCAGATATGGAAATCTAACAATCACGTACCAGCTTGTGCTGCTTATGATGACTGCTGGTCTGTTCTGGTTCATAATTATATCTCCGCCAACAAGAGATGTAAATAGAGTGGAATTAGGATTCTTTGCCCCCATACCTGTCCTCCAACAATTTTATGAGGTGAGCCAACACTGAATCAAATTCTTGAAGACAATGATCATAAAGAAAATGCTATATTATTACCATAACTTATGCAATCTTTAATACCATATGATTCGCTTAGCTTGTCAGCAATCCTACAAAATAACTAGAAGCCATACTTACGGATTAATAACAAAAAAAAGCACTATATGGTTAAATAACCAGTCATCAAATATCAAAAAGTGTTTGGCAAAGGGGAAAAACCCATATAAAGCGAAGCAGGAGAGATTGATAATACCTCATGCTTCTCTTTAAGGGAAGCGGGTCGAAAAAATTCAGGGGGCTGATCATAAAGAACAGTGGCTCTGTGATATCATGAAAAGGAAACCATATATTAGAAATGACAGCTGAAAGTAATGATAATGAAAGGTAAATCATAGAGAATTCACAAGCTTACTTGATCCCCCAGTTGTGTTCCAATTCATGTTGCATAGCCTTTGTTACACATAAGGAACCACTTGCCAACCCCCCATAATGCTTCTCGATCCTAGGTATAGGACAACATTAGAAGCATATAATGACAACTGGCAAATGCCAGCATAATAGAGTGAATAACATTTTTTGTACCATCGATATACAGTCACGAAAATGCTGGTCCTCCCAAGAGTCAATGCAAGAAGTGTGTAACCAAAGTTATGCCAGTCTACAATAAAAGCTGAATGTCTTAGCCAGCTGGCCCATTTTACAGCTACCAATGTAGGAACTGATGGGGGGTTCTGCAGTAGTACAAAATGTGGCATGTTATTAACAGTTGTAGCTTGAATAAGTTGCAGATTATAACTTAAAGAGAACCAAAAGAAAATGGCCCTAGATTTATGACCAAGTTTCATCAAATTGGAAGTAGTAGAATCTATACTCTCAACACAGAAATAATAGATTGCGAGACACTATTAATTTGCTATATATACTGAAAAGAACCTCACAGAAATAAGTAAATATGACTCACCTGAACTAAGAAAAAATCAGGAGCAGGTATCTTATAGCAAAGATACCAGAGAAGCATACAGACTTGCACTATTGGCTTAATCACAAGCAAGAAGGGACGTAATAACTTTGGTAAACTCTGAGGGACAGATGGCCATTGTGTCTGTAGGAAAGTAACAGCCCCAGGATTAGAGACTATTTGACAACTCAATAGCAGTCTCAAGTACAGAAGGACCAAGTTTATATTCGTACCATTTTATGTAAATGTATAGACTTGTGCTCTAACAAGGCCAAGTGAGGGTCCGAACCTGACAAAATTGAGCATATAAACCAAAGCAATGATAAAATCAAGAATGCATTAAATTAGCAAGTAATTAACAAGTCAGCTACTAATTAAAGAATTGAGAGATATTTGATATGAGCCCCAAGAAAATGATATCTAGCGCATAGAACTAACTGACTGTTGATCAGACTAGCTAATACTCGCACTCTCTCACAAACCCGAAAAACCAGTTTACTTCATTACTTACTAATGCTTTCTTGTTTATACATTAAGGATTAGCTAATAGATGAAGGCCTGTGAACATAACACTATTAAACACATACAAACCTCCATAAGCTACAATATCGACTTCTAAGCCCGCCTGCATCAATAAAAAAATAAAATATATTCAGGAGATGGACTTTAAAGCAGTTGATCAAAAATACAATGCTGCAGGCAAGGATTCATAATTCGTCAAGTTCCTCTATAACATTAACAATGGCGAAACCGAGACCTCAAATGAAATACAGTAGATTGGAAAAAAGTAGCAGAGTTTATCTCAACAGAATTCAATTTCCAGTGAATAATTAGGAACAGAACTTGAAGATGAGCGGAGATAGACCTGGCGGGCGAGGGAGAGGGCATGGTATTGCATGCGGGGACTCCGGCCGATGTCGCCGAGGACAACCACGGCAGCTCGGCCTCTCCGGCCGGTCTTCATTCTGAGGGTACGGTGGTGATGCGGCGGCAAGTGGTGGTTATTATAGTTGCCGGAAGTGATCGGCTCAGTTTATACTTCTCTGCAACTGAAATCTGAGTGTAGAGTAAATCGGAAGCATTGATAATAACTTTTGGAGTTGGGTTTTAAGTTAGTACACGTGGTGTGATTTACTCCCTCCGTCCCGGCAGTTTTGGCATAAGTAATTTTAGTACGTTATCCAAGACACATGTTTGGCAGTTAATATCTTTACCTACATATAATAACGGCAAATAAAAAGTTACTTTTCAGAAACTACGTGTTGCGACGAAT
>JAULKK010000011.1:2585404-2595619 GCA_032355705.1 Rubia peregrina
GTTGCGATATAAAAATTTAGTATGCAACGTGCAGTAATTACAAGTTTATGACCTGATTAATGCTACCCAAATTTATTATCTGGATTTCTTCTAATTTACGGTTTAAACTTTGGTATTTCAGTAACTTATGGAAATACCGTTTTTTAAGAGATGGACTCAATCTAATAGTATATCTTAATTAAATTTATTTATTTATTCAAATTCGATAATATATCATTCTATATTTACATATAATTTTTTTTATTGATAATATTGACATAAAAGACATATAAAAACTAATAGTAATTTGAGAAACCAAAATATTGCATTTTATTATGATTATTATTTTATAATGAAATAAAATAACTATTCAATATAAATATATAATTGAGATAATTTTATAATATATTTAAATACTTAAATAGAATAAAATAAAAGTTAATAAATAAAAGAATATCATTTAAGAAAGAAGATATTGAGTACACTATTGGAGTAAATACACTGTAGCAACTGTATAAAATTACTGTAGCAATTGAAATTTAGAGTAAACCATTGGAGATGCTCTAAAGGGTTAATACAATTTCACCACTCATTTTAATTTCTAAAATAATTTTTGTTATCTTATAAAGGGTCATAATAAGGAGATCGGAGGTAGTATCATGTATTGTTTCCATTAAAAAGGATACATTTTGCGTCTAACAGAAAGATTACAACAAGCAATGGCATAAGCATAAACTCCTGTGACAGATATGACAACAATACCAACACAAGAAAGACAGTTTTGCTTCTGTTTCACAAGCGGAATGTACAAAGCAAAGGCACTTATCATGGCCACTTATCCAAGTACAGTATATGCTGTTCCATCAAGCTTTCATATTTAGAACATAAATGGATGATCGAAAGCGCATAACATCATCATCATTCATTCAAATTCCATCGATCAACATCAGATTCAGTGGCATTCAGAGCCGTGCAGCAGGACCAAGGGCGCGTGGAGCATCCCACTCGGTCTGAATGTGGTTGCGAGTGATCTCAGACAGTGACCTGCATCCACTCAACGCCATGGTCAGCTCAAACTCATCGCGCAGCATCTGTAGTACTTTTCTGATGCCGGCCTCTCCTTCAGCAGCCAGCGAGAACACAACAGGTCTCCCAATCTGAAGTGCATAACCGTGTTAGGATAAATGCGCTTTCAGCACACTAGGCGTAGAATGAAGCGATGAACTTACGAATATGCCAGAAGCTCCGAGGGCCAAGGCTTTGAAGACGTCAGTACCACGACGCACGCCTCCATCCAAGAACACAGGCACGCGGCCTTGAGCAGCTTTCACAACCTGATTGTTTGACAATAGAACAGTACATTTGTGCCAAAGAATCATTGAGGTTGCTTAAATGAAAAACTCATGCTACATGAGATTTTGTACCTCTTCCAGAGCTTGAATTGTTGAAGGAACATAATCAAGTTGACGTGCACCATGGTTGGATACGATGATTCCAGCCGCGCCATTCTGAATAGATAAACTTGCTGCAAGGATGATTTACGCGTAACGTATCCAACTTTAGCATGCTGATAGAGTGAAAAGACAATGATGAGAGGATGAATATATGCTTCTTACCATCCTCAGCGGTTAGGACACCCTTCACAAGGATGGGCAGTGAAGTGATGGTCTGGAGCCACTTCACATCCTGTTAAAATTGGAAAAAAGATTATCAGGTATGTCTAATTATCAATCATTTTGCAAAACAAAAAATTCGTTTCCTTGTCAGATGAAAGTTACGATCACAGAGAAAGTCGATAAATAGTTGCAAAAATGCAGATGTTATACCTTCCAACTCAGAGTGCGATCAATTTGACCAGCCACATATGAAGCTAATCCAGAGTCATCAGCCTTCAAAACAAAACAATAAGCAAACCGGCTAGTAGGATGCTACTCACTCAACGTTCAAATCAACAGTTTTCTTCCACGCCTACCTTGTCCATCGACCCAAGGTTCAAGCCCTCAAAGTTCTTCAAAGTTAGATTAGGGGGCAAAGTGAATCTGTACGAATGAGATCAAACCGGAAGTTCATCAGAATCTCACAGATACATAACAAAAATCTTGACAATGATGAACTAGTATGAGATGGCAAAATCAAAACAAAGGATCTATGATAGTCTTTGGAATGAAACACACCGGTTCTTGATGTCAGCTTCTCTACGTCCCAGCCTAGGTGTGTCAACCGTAAGGGCTATAGCCTTGAAACCGGCTCTTTCAGCTCTCCTCACAAGCTGAGCAACAACATTCCTGTCCTTGTAGACCTGACAGTAGAAGATTAACAATCATAGAATATGCACATTAGTCAATTTAACAAGATAGCATAACGTTAAATTTACAATTCCAAGCTTACATAGAGTTGGAAAAACCGGATGCCTGGTCCAGTCGAGGCAACCTCTTCAACACTAGAAGTAGCCCATGATGATAAAGTCTGGAATGGAAGGATAGTAAATGATTCATTAACAACGGAAAGTGCACGGATTCTGAGAGCAGCAATACATGATTCTTAACTGCTGTAGACAATTCACTCTACATGCCAGCTCTTGCTATAATTCCATGGACTACACTAATCTATATGACTCTAGGAATTTCAAATTAGTGAGTTCCAACATAAAATCCAATCCAAAGAAGCGAGATATGAATTCCATACCATGATGGTTCCTGCAGCTGATGCAGCTCTAGCAGTAGCATATTCACCTGAAGTTGAATTAGCCCACCAAGTAAGAAACTGTAGAAAAATTTGCTTAACATTTACCTATTTACTTATAAGTCATGTGCATCATGATTATCCTATAAGTGTTTAATTTCTGACAAACCAAAACTTCGACTATTTAAAATCCCTCTACTCGAACATGAGCAACAACCATGATAGCTTATTTCTTACAATTACTAGAAGAGTAGTATTGAAAATCAGCCAGTACTGATAAAAAATAGCAAATACAAGAGGCCATCAGATATACACACAAGACCAGTTTAGTTGTATAGCTAAGATGCTACCTGTGTACACATAGAAAGCCAGTGAAGAAATCATGAGAGCTCAGCACTTGTGTTAAGCCAGTTTTATGAAGAAATATGATGATCCTTCTCACAAGATTCAATCTAAAGAACTCAAAACACCTCGGTGGATACTGTAAGTATTTTTACAATTTTCAGTACAAGACCAGCAATATCTAACCTTCAGGGTGAGCCATCTTCTGAAAGGCAGTGGGGGCAATCATGATAGGCATCGAAATTTTGAACCCCAAAATAGTGGTACTCATATCAATCTTGCTAACATCAATCAGGATCCTGGGCCTAAACCTGTTTTCACATCGAATAAGAATTATGATCAGACACAACCAATAATCCATATAAAAACCGTGACTTTAGTACAATCAGCTTACAGGATTCTTGAGAAAGCGTTTCTGTTCTCCGCCAGCGTCCACTCATCCTCTGCACCTGACGCATAGTAGTCATAGGCCATCTTCGGCAGCTTTTGCTTGGCAACTGCCTGATACTCAGTAACATTGGTGATCTCCATCTCACCGGGTGATTGTCTAACTTTACCCCTCCAAAGATCCTGGAATCAAAACAGCAAAACAAGAATCCCTTTTCAGAATGACAAAAAGGATTCCATCACTCATTTCCAGGACAAGGATTATATCCTAATATCATACATGTCCAAGTAACTTAATTAAAAACACAATCTAAACTTTTCTATAAAGGTACATGCACCATCTCATGCATATCAGCAGAGACAAAAACAAAAACAATAAAGACTAAAACTTTCATAGAGCAACAATCAAGTCAGCACATACAAAAACTACCAAGGCTAAGACAGCACAGAACCGAATCAAACAACGAAAACCTCGCGTAAACACGTGCAATCGTTACTCGATATGCGAAACTAGAGTATCAAGAGGATCAAGTCCTGAGAATAGAGAGAAGCAGGGAACAGACCTTAAGCTTGCAAGCCTACAGAGAGGAGAGCATGCACTCTAGTGAAGGAGTGTTGGATAAACTTAAAAAATGGGGTAATAAAAAAAGATAATGATTGAGTTATATAAGAGTTGGGATGAAGACAAATGGGGGATGGGGGGTCAAGAAGAGAGAAACACAAATTTGAGGATTAGCTATCCAATCCAAATGGTTGGCCTCTATATACCACATGCTTCTTGTGTGTTTCACAGTTTTTCTTCATTATCACATCCATGGAAATTCCCACAAAATTTTATTTTCATCTAAACATATATATATATATATATATAAAATCACTAACCAACTGAGCTACAGTCTACAGAGACAAATAGATGATATATTTCCCTCCCTGTGGCTTTTTGTATGGTACTGAAATAACAAAGGGTCATTTTCTGATTGAAGAAAGAACTAGTAACACATCAACATCTTGATTTTCTTCCTGTAAAATTCCAGAATGGGAAAAGATGTACCAGTAAAGATGAATCGGTATGTATGAAGTTTGCCTGCGAAATGGGACTTCTGATGACTTGAAAAGTCTTGAACAAATGAATCAAGATTGCAGCTTTGTTGAAACAGGTTGTGTTTGTTGAATTGTTCTTGGCTTCAGTGCCAACAATAAGTTCATATGGATGGGCACAAAATCAAACGCCTGACGTTCATGAAAAAATTGCACACGGGTACCAATAGGCAATAGCCAACTTGGCTCTGGCTCTGGCTCTGGCTCTGGCTCTGGCTCTCTATACCGGATATTAATATATACTGTATATTTAAAAATTAATCGATTAAGTTCCATATTGTTACTAGTGTATTTTACTTGGCCGAGATTCAGGGTGCTTCGCTGCAATGAAAAAAGGGAAAAATTGTTTTATAACTCTATCTACTTGACATAAGTGTCAATATAATATTTTAATAACTGAAAGTGCAGATATAACCCTACCTATTTGATGTAAGTACAATTCTACCCATTCTGACGTCCGGCGGCAGTCTGGCGGCGGGTGGTGGTCCGTCGGCGGTCCGGCAAAGTCAATGCTGGAAATGGGGTCTGAGGGTTATATTGGCACTTACATTAACTAGCTAGGGTTATTTTTGCACTAAAAATTATCTGATGGTTATATTGACACTTATGTCAAGTAGGTAAGGTTATATTGACACTTTTACCACGAAAAAAATATGATAACAGTGGAAAGTATTAATAATATAAGTTTGACTACGAGCGAGTCTTCTAATTAAGGGTGTTGCTAAATCACACCATGTATTTTACTAGATTATACCCATTAGTATATACACGTCTAATGCTATTTTTAATTTTTAAAATTAAAAATAAAATCAAACTATCTTTCCCTTCCATTGTTGCGTCACCGCTGCCGCCACCTTACCTTCGTCACCTAAACCACTCACCGGAACCCTAAACCCTAAACCACCAGCCGGAACCACCGTCATCCCCAGCCCATCCCGAAGGCGCAGAGAAGAAAGAAGAACTGGGAAAAGGAAAGTCGGGCAAACGAGAACCAAAGGCGCGAAGAAAAAAGGAGAACCGAGTCGAGGCAGGGCAACGACAGTGGGGCGACAAGAACACCGACACAACGGGGCGACGAGAACCGGCCGGGGAAGGCATGAGAGCTAGGGGAGAAGGGCAAGGGAGAACCGGGAAAAAAAGCCAATGAGGGGAAGGCGGGGACGGTGATGACAAATCTAAAAGGAAAGCAGCTGGGTACAAAGAATCTCACCGGAGTAGCTGACGGAGAAGATGTCAGAATCTTCGAGAAGACACCGGAGGACCCTTACAGACGACAACCTTCATCGCCGGCGAACACCGACTGCCGACCTCCACCACCGGCAAAGTCCACCGCCTACCGATGTCCTCCACCGCAGGTAGACACCTCCAGTGGTGGTATGAAACTTAGGGTTTAAATATTTTTTATATTTAATATCAATTATAACCTATTTAATTATTTAAATTAAATTAAAAATACATATAGTTTATTCATTAGTACAAATACATGGAGTAATATAGTAAAATACATTGCGTAATATACCAATTTACTTGATTAAAGGTAAGGAATGGGTGTTATGGTGTGTGAATATGCATTATTTGTTGGCGTCTCAATTCGGGTTCGTGTCGGGTTACAGCCGGTTTGGTTTAAAACAGGTCGAGTTGAAAACGTGTAAATTTTTAGTTGTACGGTCGTGTCGTGTTACAGTACGGCTGAAACGTGTTAGATTTTTTCCCTCAGGTTGGGGTCGGGTCGGTTTTCTGTCGGGTCGATTTGAGATGGGTCAGTTTTTTTCTTCGGGCCATGTCGAGTTATTATCGTGTGATTTTTTCGCTCGGGTTAGATTGGGTCGGGATGGATTCTTTTCGAGTTAGGTTCTTTTCAGGCCGAGTTACCGTCGTGTCATTTTTTACGAGTTGATATGCTATCAGTTTGATCATATTAGTTTTCTTTTTTTGAATTATGTTTCATATTGGATTTATGTATATTTCGGATTGTATCATTCTAGATCAAATTATTATGTTACTTGATTAAATTCAAGTAGATTCTCGATCAACTATTACTTTCATTTATACTTCCTCCGTCCCGCTATAAATTGCTTACTTTTCTTTTTAGTCTGTCCCACTATAAATTGCTTAGTTTGAAAATTTCCTCATTTGGCAAATTTTCAACATATAACTTCCCTATAATACCCTTACTAAAATAATGTAATTACAGATTAGAAATTACAAATTAAAAAAACAAGTACAGATCTGGTAATGTGGATCTAAATCCAATAATGTGGTACTAATGTGGATCTAACCAAACCCTCGTCTTCGTCTCCATCCTCTTCTTCTACCTGAGCCTTGGCATCGGCACCGGCTCCACTGCCGCCTTCGTGGTCGCCAAGCTTGGCGCCCTACTCGTCACGGGCGAGTTGACCAACATCATCGGCATCCTGACCTCCAAGCATCTCGCCAGAAATGATCCATTGCCAAATCTGCCACCAAGAACAGGCTTGCGATTGACGGTGCAGACGAGGTGGAAGAAGAGGATGAAGGTCGCGGACGAGAACAGAGCTGGAAGAAGAGGTCAAAGGTCAAGGGGGCGCCCATCTGTTTCGCCTCCACCTCTGCCGCCGGTGGTGAATCGGATGGAGGTGGTGGACCAGAGCGGTGTGATGACTAGAACGGAGGAGGGGGATTAAGAACCTGGATTACGAAGAAGAGGATACTACACAGTTGCCGAGTTGACTTTGTCATAAACTTTGTGCCAAAGTCAACTAGGCAATTTTTACAGGGAAGGAGGGAATACACACTAATTATCGTTTATATTCTTAAGCAAGTGTAAATGATGATTTGAATTATAAATAAGTTAATTTACTTTGTTTTATAAAAACAAACATTTATAGTTAGATGCAAAATTTTAACAATAATCATTTATAAATAACACAATAAATTTTCATCTAATTAATTATTGCTTCACTTTCAGAAAATAAGTATTTGTCAATTAGATGATATTTTGTAATTAATACTTTATTTAGTTTTTATAATTTAGCACGTTGGGAAAAGTTTTGGAAAACACGGTATGAAAAGACGGGGTTGAATTAGAATTATAGAAAGATAAAAAGTTTTTGTTGTTATATTTGAAATTTATTATGCAATGTGCATAGTCATAGGTTTATGCCCCGATTAATGCAACCTGAAAATTTTATCTTGATTTCTTCTAATTTACAGTATAAATCTTGGTCTTCCATAACTTATGGAAATATCGTTTTTCAAAAGACGGACTTAGCATGTTATTAAATAAATAATTTTGAATAAAATTATGACTTCACCATTTATAATATTTTACCGAAGTCTGCAACAACATAACCCAAATAAACTTGAATTTAAAATAGGCGGCGCAGGCCCATTAGGTTATGAACATGTCACTTATTCTTTACATTGTACACTGCATTTGTTAAATTACATACTAAATTTTTTAAAAATAATTTTTTTGATATTATATATTTTATATTTTCACATTTAAATAAATATTATTGTGTGTTTTAAATTTTAAAATATAATATTTAAATAAACTGTCCATAAACTTATAGAAATATCGTCTTTCTTGAGACTTTCTCTTTAATCAAATAGCATAATAGCTTGATCTCGAATGAACCAACTCAAAATAAAATTATGAATTCACCATTTATAATAGACAAAGTCTTGTATAAGACGGTCTTACAGTGATACCAGAGATTAAATTGCAAAGAATTCAGCATGAGATTTCTAATTGAAGTTTTAAAAGTTCAGGGGTTGGATGTGAAATTTTGTTAATTTACATTTACGTCCAGGTATAAATATCAATATTTCCTCCTCTTCTCCCATATTTTTTCTAACACTTTCTCTCTCTTCTCATTTTTTCTCCAGCGTGAATCATTCTTCTTCCCTCCCCTCTCCAGTTTTCTTCCATCTTCCTTCAATTAGATCGCTCATTTTCTCCGTTTTTTCCATATTTCTTGCGCACCATGATTTACGATGAACGTAGGGAAGATGCACTTCATTTTCCGGTGATTTTGCTGATTTTACCTTCGATTTCTGGCAATCTAACTCAATTCAACCTTTGTTTTGCGTTATCTTCGCAGTTAATGTTTTTGCTATGATTTTATGCATATTTTTGTTGTTTTTTTACCGATTTTTGTTTACTTTGTTTGGTTCATGTGATATTCTAGGGTTAATTTTTTTGTGTTTTGTGAGTTGTTCTTACGATTTTATGCTAATAGTTGTGTTGTTGTTGCCGTTTGTTAGATGTCTAAGAATACTTGTCTTACTGCTGCTGCAATTGAGAATGAAGAAGGATTCGTGAATTTTCTTAATATTCAGCAGTGATGTTTTAGATACAGTTATTGATTTTTATCGTTTCTAGCTTGATGTTTCATGTTTTAGGCTTTAAGTATTGTTATCTGTGTTGGTATGATGTTTAAATTTAAGTATTGGCCGGTCGCCCGTGTTTATGAGATTGGATATCTGAGAGAAAGGGGATTAAACTAGGACGACTATCATCATCCTTATCATCATCGGTATTAACGGCGTAACTCGGTAGGATTAACCCAGGATGATGAGGAGATACCTTTTGGCAACATCGACGACGTGCTTAGCACCACATTGATGTCGTTTTGGGGAGCTGCGATGTTCACCTACTCCGCTGACGTGTCCTTAACGACCTGATGTAGGAGGGACGGTGCAGGTGTACCTCACTGAGGTGAAGACAAGCCGATTAAGATCTGACGGAGGACGGGATGACCTGATACTGAGGCGGCTAGGGCAAGCCAAAAATGGATCTGCGGCATACATATTGAAATCGCAGCTCGCCTGCTGCCACATGCCCGTCACAGAATGGAGATTAAAACTCCCTGTCGAATCTCCTTCACCCATCAAGCTCTCCATCCACTCATCGGAATCGAACTCGCCACCGGGGCCCCTGCAGAAATCTGCAAATCTGAATCTGCCGGAGTGGTGGTCGAGGGTCGGGAACTGGAACCTGGGCTTACCTGTATCGTGGCCATGACCCGAGACCTGAAACGGGTCAGGAAAGCCTTGGATTACTGTAGAATCTGGGTTAGTCTTGGATGAATTAAAAGTAAAAAATAATTTTGATGAGTAAAATTATGATTTTACCCTGGGCATATCAGAATAATATGGCACGTTCCGGTCACGTGAGCTTGTATTGACGGAAAATCGTCCGAAAATGGTTTTTGGGACCAACCAAATCATTTTGGCTTTGTTGGATGCCGGATGTACGCAAATTTGCGAATGAGGACCAAAAGATGATATTTCAATATATGTTGGAGATTAAAAAAACAATTTAGTCTATACATACACGTACTCCCTCCATCCCTTTTATTGTGTCTTATGTCACTATTCAGTAATAAAGTTGATGTTGGTCAAATAGTAAAAAAATATAAATATATAAATCTGAAAATTATTGTGCGATATATTACTACATTCATCTTAACATATATTTTTAGAATATATAACTTTTATGATTTATTGTTATACATAATTTAAAATAGGGTAATATACAAATATACCCCTATGTAATTGAGAAAGTGCAGATATGCCCCTGACGTAATTTTTAGTGCAAATATGACCCTGACTATTGGAATAAAGTGCAAATATGACCCTATGACACCAATTACGGCGTTGACTGACGTTTTCCGGCAGTTGACCTACATGTAAAGACCATATTACCCTTTGACTTATTAACTGAAATGTAATTGTCTATTT
>JAULKK010000011.1:2657057-2684812 GCA_032355705.1 Rubia peregrina
CCAAATAGGGACGAAGGGCGGCTCTTCATCAAGATCAAAGTCTGTTGACCATTTCAAAACACGCATTGCGAATGTACCCAAATACCAAACCGGTTTGCTCCATATTCTGTGCCGGTCGGTTTCTTTGTTGAAAGTGAGGCGGACATGGCGTGAATTCATCGCCGCCACCTGGAATTCCGATTGAAGGCCGAGTTTCTTCATTTCTCGTTTGATAAATTCTAGGGCAGGTCTCCCCTTGGAAAATTTTCCAATCAGGGCATGATTGAAGGGAATTGCTAGTTTTTCGATTTCCGCCTGTGGGAAGATACAGGCCATTTCACCCTTAAATTGGCGCAGAGGATGAAGATTGATAGGGTTTAGCCTTGGTGAAGATTGATTGATCGGGTGGAGAGGTTTCAATAGCGAGTCTAGGTAAGAAGGCGGGCTCCCGCCTAGCGGCGGAGCCGCCATGGTGGGCGGGGAGAGACTTAATTCAGGCATGGAGATGACAGGATGTAGCCGTTATCGGCAGATAGAGTACCGTTAACAGGGGGAGAGTTAGAGAGGAAAGGTTTTAGAGAGTGAGTGACTTAGAGACATTGTTAACGGATGCATATTACTTGATGTATCATCATACCTTTTGTGGTATCGGCTGATAAAGCATAGAGGTACTAAACTTTTCAGAAATACCTTTCTCTATTCATTATGCCTTCGATTATTCTCATGTTGTCTTTAATTTTCAGTTATTTATTGTTTCACTCATTCTTGTTCGTATCGACGTTAGAATGAAATATTTTTCGAGAGACTAAACCATTACATATTTTAAACTGTTGGCTTACTCTCTTTTTTTATCTTGTGTGTTTGTTGCATAAAAGAAATATCCTACCAAAACAGTCAGTTTTTTACCAGTTAGGTTTCTTTGAGAAATATAATAATCAACTATTGGTTGAAGCTTCCTCATTTTGGGTAATTACTAAGTGATGTACGTGCTAATAAACTTGCAACAATCATCATCTCTAAGATAACAACTAAAAATCGAATGGAGTGAGAAAAATGAATATAATGATAAAGCATTTATAGAATGATTGTTTTAATCTCAAAAATTAAATGGTCGTAATCTCTTGTTCCTTGTTCTAATGCATGTTTGAATCCTAGTATTGAAAGCTTTCTCCATGTGGATTACATGAACTCGCATTTCAAATCTTAGTTTACGTTTGAATCATTCTTATGATGATGAAGGTGTTCTTGTTGCGAATATTGGATTGGGTGGTGTAGATTTATGGTAGAACGGTGATGAAATGTAAGACAATTTCGACCCTGAATCTATACACTAAAAGATGTCGAAGGTAGTAAGATTTCAGGGACGTGATACTTGGGAAAGATTCAAGTAAAGCTGCAATGACCTAACTTTGTACCCGAGGCCAAATCTTGGTATGTTCGCAAATATCGCTAGACTCGTTAGCAGATTCACAAATATTTATATGAAATTGATGAAGTATTATTTTGAAGAAGATTTGATGTTTTGTTATCAACTTTTAGTTTTGCTTTTGCTTCAGTTAGGAATGTCGAGTGCAGCTGAAATACTTTGGGGGCAAGCATTTGGTGCTGGACAGCTTCGTATAAACACTTTGGGGGCAAGAATTTGGTGCTGGGATATACTAACAGAGGCCATGGATTGTTTATTTCATTACTCTAACTGTACTGGAGAGACAACTTGGTTCTTAAAGTAGAACTCGTAGGTGCTACAAGTCTTGCTTGTAAGTGCTTCAAATGTAATCTATAGGTGCTTTTACTTTCTATAACTTGTGTGTTCTATAAAAAAAACAACTTGATTTTTAAAGTACAGCTCATAGGTGCTTCAAATATAACTTGTAGGTGCTTCAATTATCTTTTGTAAGCCCTTCAAATGAAATTTGTAGGTGCCTCTTTTATAACTTGTGTGTGCTATGAAAACTACTTCGTACTTAGAGTACAACTCATAGGTGCTTCAACTATATATTATAGGTGCTTCAAATGTAACCTGTAATCGTGATATACAAATATTTATCCAAATAACTTGGTGCTTAAAGTATAACTCGTAGATGCTTCAATCGTTTCTTGTAAGGGCTTCAAATGTAACTTATAGGTGCTTCTTTAAATTCGTACAAGCGCTACAAAAACAACCTGGTGCTTAAAGTATAACTCAAAGTTGTTTCAAACGTTACTTATAAGTGCTTCAAATGTAACTTATAGGTGCTTCTTTTAATTCTTATGAGTGCTACAAAAACAACTTGGTGCTTAGAGTATAACTCAAAGGTGATTCAATCGTTGCTTGTAAGTGTTTCAAATCTAACTTACAGGTGATTCTTTTAATTCTTACTAGCGCTACAAAAACTTGGTGCTTAGAGTACAGCTCAAAGACACTTCAATTGTAGCTTGTAAGTGCTACAAATGTATCTTATAGGTGCTTCAGATATAACTTATAGGTGCTTATTTTATAACTCTTACGTGCTACAAAACAAACTTGGGGCTTAGAGTACAACTCGTAAGTGCTTAAACCATTGCTTGTAAGTGCTTCAAATGTAATATATGGGTGCTTCTTTTATAACTTATACGTGCTACGGAAAAAACTTGGAGCTTAGAATACAACTTTTTGGTGCTTAAACCACTGCTTGTAAGTGTTTCAACTTATTAGGAATTTTGTTATAACTCTGTGTATAACGAAAATAATTTAGTGCTTAGAGTACAACTCATAGGTGCTTAAATCATTGCTTGTAAGTGCTTTAAATGTAATCTAAAGGTGTTTCTTTTACAATTTGTATATGATACAAAAATAACTCGGTGCTTAAAGTGCAACTCCTAGGTACTTCAACCCGTACTTGAAAGTGTTTCAAATGTAACACATGTGTGCTTTTATAAATTGAAACAGAACACACTGCAAACAAACTTCTCGCAAATTTGGAAAAATATATCAATTTAATGTACATGTATAAACAAAAATGTGAAAAACTGGAAATCCGAACAAGACTATTATTTTAAATTTGTAATCTTCAAAACAAATGTATCACTATAAATCATTAGCAGGAGAAGAAATAATTACAGGGGGATCACGTGAGCCTTGTACATACAAGGCATACGCCAATCGCTTGCAAGAATATTGAAATCCAAGTTATTTTCATCTACTATAAGTTGATTAATGGCTCAGATTTTATAGATCAATGGTTCAAATTTGTTCTCACATAAATGAGTGTTCTTACCTGAACCCTCCCCTATATATATAAAATAAAATTATTATGTGAAATATTACATTCACCTTAACATCTATTTTCTAAATATTATTTTTTATGCGAAATTGTTGTGTAAAGTATAGTTAGAGATACTGACGGTCATATATAATTGTCAGAAATTGTGGGGGGAAAAGTAAACATGTCAATATTTACGGGATGGGGGAAGTAAAATATTAGTAAAAATATTATTATTTTAAAAAATGCATCTGACTAGTGTAATTGTCATACACATCACGTGTAACAAAATTTTATTACTTATTAATCTTATAGATTACGTTATATTTTTTATTTTCGTTTATAAATAGTGCATCAGCACAAGTATTATCCAGTAAAGGAAAGCATTAGAGATGTCATTACCTAGCGTATCATTAAATTAAAAATCACAAATTTTGTTTGTTTTTTCCCCTCCATGGCCCGCAAATATTAAGTGCTTTGCTTGAGACAGCAATGCACCACTAACGCTAACCCACTAGTTCGTCCATTTGAAGCAAAAAAAAAAAACCACTACTTCTTCCGTCCTCATTTAAACTTTTGAATTGATTTTTCACGATATTCAATAAATATGTTTGATCGTAAATATTTTTAGTTGTATATAATAATATCATATAAAAAATTAATATTTAGAAAATAGATGTTAAGATAAATCTAATGATATGTCACATGATATATTTATTATTTATATATTAATTTATATTTATGGTCAAAGTTAGTTTGACTCTGCAAAAGCAAATATTAGGAAGTTTAAAGTGGGACGGATGGAGTACCTATAAATAGGATTCTATGGGCTTGATAAAGGAGACACGACGAAGCATTGTTTTCTTGGGATACGCAGCTTTGTTTTGAGCGGCACCAATGTTACATGTTCTTCCAGGGAGCATCACATACATTCATTCTTATATTATTCTTAAGTGTTAATCATTTTTCTATTTCTTAGTTTCAGTATTAGTTTTGTTCTTTATTATTTTATTACTAGTTAATACCCGTATCGATGCACGAATTATAAATAAATATTTAAAATATAATATATTATAATATAAATATGCAATAAATTATTATCATATGTATATGAGAATTACACATGCTACAAATTTTTTGATAATATATTTATTAACATTATAATGCATTGAATGAAAAAAAATCGGCTTGATATTTGTTAACACATATGTATTTTATATAAAATAAAAACTTCTACGTTATAAAAAAATGAGTTCGTCTCTTGAAAGAATGTCTTTTAATAAGTTATAAAAGGACCAAGGTTTAAACTGCAAATTAGAAAAAATCAATATAGAAATTTTGGATTGCATTAATCATGTCATAAACTTGTAATTAATACACGTTACATAATAAAATTTTAATATTACAACTAAAACCTTTTAAGTTAAATATAAGAAATGTAAGGTTATAATGAATGAATAATTATTTCATTGAAGTTATCAAGTTATGTCTGTTTTAAAAGAAATTACAAAAATATGTAAGAAAATCTTCCAAAAAAGAATAAATTATAACTCTATTAACTATTTAAATTGCACTATATATTCATATTATTGGAATAAATAATTATTTTCTAACTAATTAATATTAGTTAATTTTAAAATATTTATTATATTATTAATTAGTACAATAATTGTATACTAATTGATGGACATGGTTAAAGATTATGTCTTTTTCATAAATTATTGAAAAATCAAGGTTTAAACTGCAAATTAGAAGAAATGAAGATAAAAAATTTGGGTTGCATTAATCGGGTTATAAATTTATAATCACTGCACGTTACATAGTAATTTTTTAATATTGCAACTAAAACTTTTGGCAAAATCTTGGGAAGACCGTCTTTCCATGGGCTTAAGGAAAGATGAGATTTATTTAGATTAATAAAAGGTAAAAAGTCTTAGTTAGAATATTAAAATTTTATTATGCAACGTGTAGTAGTTATAAAGTTTATAGCCTGATTCATGCAATCCAAAAAAATTATCTTCATTTCTTCAAATTTGCACTTTAAACCTTGGTCTTTCCATGGCTTATGGAAATACCGTTTTTCAAGAAATGGGCTCAAAACCTTTTACCTTTTTATTATTCTAATAAACCTCATATTTCCATAAGCGTATGGAAATACGGTCTTTCCTAAAACATTGCCTTCGAATCATATGTATATATAGTGTAATTAAATAGTTTATAGAATTATAATTTATTTTCTTTGAAAACGTCTCCTAACATACTCCTTCTAAAAGAGACATAATTTTATAACTTCAATCAAATTATTCATTCATTACCAACTGACATTTCTTATTTTGGCACAATATTTTTCTTTATAATGTATTAAGTATACAATTTAATATTTTTATATAAATATGTACATGTCGACAAAGTCAAGCTGATTTTCTTTCATTCAATGGATTATAATATTAATAAATATATTAATTTATTATAAATTTTTAGCATGTATAGTTCTCATATACATATGACAACAACTAATTACTTATTTAAATTATAAATTATGTTATATATTTAAATTTGAGTCTGTCTCTTGAAAAATGGTATTTCCATAAGCTATGGAAAGACTAAAGCTTAAATTTTAAAATAAAATCAAAATATAATTTCCAACTTATATTAATCGAGTTATAAACTTATAACTTGCATAGTAAAATTTTAATATATTACAACTAAAATATTTTATTTTTCTGTAATTCTAATTCAATCTCATCTTTCCATATGCCTATGGAAAGACGATCTTTTCCAAAAAAAATTCCATTAAATTTTCATCCATAATCCGTGCATCGGTATGGGTATTATCCAATATTAACTATTGTAAGAAATACTATACGTTACAAAAATTATAGTGATAAAAATATGAAATATTTATTAATAATGAATCAATAAATATTTAATTAAATTTATAAAATTATGTATCTTTTAAAAGGAAGTAGAAAAGGTTTTCTTAGTTATAAATAGAGGTATTAAATAGCATATAGAAATTTCATAGTAAAAAGTGAATGATGTGACATTATTGAAAAGACTAAATCATGAATCACAATCCTTAAAATGTGTAACTAACCATGGATATATTAGTTATTTTTAATGTCACGTTATTCAATGAAAAGAATTTGGAAATAAGGTATTTTTGTTAGTGGAAATCTGACATGGCAAGATGACTTTGCAAAATTAGGGGATGCCACATGATTAAAAACTTGATGCTTTAGTTATTATTATAGATGTTATCAATTGTTTATTTTATTATTATAAATATATTTAGTAGCTAAATCTCTTTTCCGGCTGAGAATAATGAAGCATTAACTATGATCTATATGTGAGGCCTAATTGTTCATGATAATTCATTTTTTATGGATTTCTGATTGTTCTCGGTGTATATTTTATTTTTGAATTTCTTGAGATCTGATAAACCATGAGTTATTTGGAATAATTTCAATTAAATCCCGCTATCTAGTGGGTAGATTTAATTAGTGGTGAAACTATCAGCAGATAGTGGGAACAATGGGTGGATAATTTGTGACAGCTGATCTGATTATGAATTATCTGAATTGGGTTTTATTGGTTCTTAATGTTGTTAAGATATTAAATCTAGTTTATAGCTGATTTTTGCTAGATTATATCTTAATTAGAGAAGTAGTCAGTTTATAGTTGTTTCTTCCTGGCTATCGATAAAGTAAGAATAAATTGGACTGTGTCTTGTAACTGATTCTCGGCAGTCTATAATTGGTTGGTTCATGCGAATTGATTATTGTAGCACCAGTGATCATATAAATTATTAGTTAATGTGGATTTATCTATTTCCAGTTTTCATTCTCATATTGATATCTGTGTTTATTTGCATTCTTAGTATAATTTTATTATTTTCATAGTTAATTGATTTTATTTTCTTAGTTAATAGATTATATTCTCATCCAATTAAGGCGTGGTAGATAACCAAAAATTGAATCTTTAGAAATAAGAATTTTTTTACACTGTTCTCTGTGGGAGCAACTTTACTTACTCTATACTTGAATTTAAATCAGATAAGTTAGTAGGTTTATTTGGTAGAAAAGCGACCTATCACACAACAAGACCCACTTTTCCATGGCCATCATAGACCACAAATAGGCCAAACTGATCACTCCCAGGAAAAGGACAATGGTAATAGCAGACATATTCCATTGACAACTGTTTTGCACCTCTACGTAATTGGGCTTCTAAACAGTCTTGAAAAGAGTTAACATGATTCGAAGACGTAGTTTATAAGAGTACAAAGAGGGAGAGAGTATTAAGAAATCAAATAGAAGGAACGTTCTAGGTTTGTGCATTCAACTATTTATTTGAATAACCTAATTATTTCAATCTCCATGAAAACCAAAAATGCAAAATTTGGAATAAATGCCGAAATAATTAGGTTGTATATTTTATTTTACTGGAGAACAAAAAATTTATTGGTTGGACAAAAAATATCGATCCCTAATAATCACACATGCACTGAGAATCAAATTTAGAACAAGAGGAACGTAACTACATGTCTCTTGAAAAGTGAAAATATTTTATGAATCTTTAGGAATATGTTGTGAAACATATTAAGTGTCAGACCAGCAGATATTATCTCACTAAGTCTCAAGACTAAGATATAAAAGCAAAATTACATGCACAGAACACGCACATTTACCATGTCTTGCACCTAGGTAGCTTTTAAAATTCCAATTGCATCTTTTAATAAATAGGCTACTAGGCAAACATATATTTGGAGAAAAAGGAAAAGTATGAAAATATATTTATTATTGACAGAAGCACGAGAAGTCAATTTTATAGTTTAGGAAACTATTAATCTAAGACATTTGAACAAAGCTCATAACAACAACAAAAAAACAAAGAGAATTCAAATGTAACCTATATTGCAGCACATTACAACCAAGAAAATTCGCTTCAATAACTTCCTTTGCTCTCTCCATTGTAACTTTTCTTTGAATCATTTTCCTAAAAATTCTTTCCTATTTATTTTGTTGACATCCGCGATTTGAGAATGATGAGGTGACACGGTAAAGCATAGAAACCGTTGTCTAAAATTTTGAGCCTTCTTTAAAACTTTTTTATCTAACAAATCCACCTCAATACTCCTCCTTTCAAGAGTTTTCTCTGAAAAATAAAGTTCAATATCCGTACTATCTAAAAACGTTTCATTGGTATTTAGATCGTTTTCCTACTTCTCAAACTTTTTCTGCTTCGAAAACAGACGCCACTCTTTATCATAAAGGTCATCTATTTTTTTGCTCTGAACTTGGATATAGCGATTTATATCATATTCCATCCCTATCAAACTCTTTGCCTCTAGAAGAAATAAGAAGAAAGTAAAAAGAGTGCACTACAAAAACCTTGCACTTCCTCTCTTGATAATTTCTCAATACTCTTTCCAATTTTAATATCCATGGCCAAATTCAGTAAATACTTTCCTTGCCTTTCTTTTTCTCTTCAAAAAGTCTATACCAAAAAAAACATTGATGCAAAACTAGCCTAATCAAGGATCAAGCTCGTACAAATTGATTCCATCACTTGTGTAAAAAAACTTTAGGGGTATTATAGTTTGGTGCACTAAATTCGGCTTCTTCCTAGTGAATGCCAACCATCTATTTTGGTGACTCATCTCGATCCCGTTCATTTTCTGGTGACACATCTTTTATGATAAAAGGCCTCGTGAGTAACATCTGAAGCCTCATACTTTGTTAATACTTATGCTCTCCTAATTTATCTGATAATATACTTGAAACAACAACAAGACCCACATTTCCATGGCTATCATAGACCATAAATTGGCCAAACCCATCACTCCCAGCAAGAGGACAGTTGTAATAGAACACAATTTCAATTGGCAACTGCTTTGCACCTCTACGTAATTGGGCTTCTCAGCAGTCGTGAAAAGAGTTAACATGATTCAAAGACGTAGTTTATAAGAGTAGAAAGAGGGAGAGATTATTAAGAAATCAAATAGAAGGAATGTGCAAGGTTTGTGCATTTAACTATTTCTTTGAATAACCTAATTATTCAATCTCCACGAACACCAAAAATGCAAATTTTGGAATAAATGCCGAAATAATTAAGTTTTATATTTTGTTTTATTAGAGAACAAAAATTGTGTTGGTTGGACAAAAAATATAGATCCCTAAGAACAACACACGGAGAATCAAATTAAAAACAAAAGGAACGTAACAACATGTCTCTTCGAAAGTAAAAAAAATATATATATATATATATATATATATGAATCATAGAGAATATGTTGTCAAACATAGTAAAGTGTCTAACCGGAAGATATTATCTCTCTCAGTTTCAAGACTAAGATATAAAAGTAAAACAACACACACAGATCACACACATTTACCATGCCTTGCACCTAGGTAGCTTTTAAAATTCTCATTTCACCTTTTAATAAATAGGCTACTAGGCAATCATATATTTGGGGGAAAAGGAAAATTATAAAAATATATTTATTATTGGTATAAGCACAAGAATATGCTTTTATAATTTAGGGGAAAAATAATCCAAGAGATTTGAACAAGCTCATAACTACACAAAACAGAGAGAATTGAAATGTTACCCATATAGCAGCACATTATAGCCAAGCAAGTTCGCTTCAATTATTTTCATTACTCTCTCAAGTGTAACTTCCTTTGAAACATTTTCCTGAAATTCTTTCATGCTTCTTTTTTCTGAAATCCGCGATTGGATAATGATTGGAGGACTGAGTAATGCATGGAAGCTGTTGTACAAATTTTTGAGCCTCTTCTTAACTTCTTTATATAATAATTCCACCTCAATCCTTCTACTTTGAAGAGTTTTCTCTGCAAAACTAGTTACATATACGTACTATCTAAAACCATCTCATTGGCATTGAGATCATTTTTCCACTTCTTGAACTTTTTCTGCTTCAAAAATAGATGACACTTTTTATCGTAGAGGTCATCTTTCTTTCTTTTTTCAAAACTTGGATATAGCGATTTATATCATCTTACATCCCTATAAAACTCTTTGCCTTTATTAGAAATAAGAAGAGAGTTAAGAGAGTGCAATGCAAAAACCTTGCACTTCATCTCTTGATAATTTCTCAATACTCTCTCCAATTTTATTATCCATGGCCAAATTAAATAAACTCTTACATTGTCCCTTTTTTTCTTCAATATGTATGTACCTTTAAAAAATAATGAAAATTTAGTCTAACCAAGGATCTAGTTTACACAAATTGATTCCATCACTTATGTCAAAAAACAAACTGCATGGGTATTATAGTTTGGTGCACTAGATTCAGCCTCTTCCTAGAGAATGCCAACCATCTTTTCTGGTGAATCATCTCGATCTCGTATGTTTTCTGGTGACACATCTTTTATGATAAAAGGCATCCTGAATAACAAGGAAACTCATACTTTGTTATTACTCATGGTCTCCTAATTTATTTGATAATATACTTGAAACCACAACAGGACCCAATTTTCCATGGCCATCATAGACCACAAATAGCCCAAACCGATCACTCTCAGGAAGAGGAAAATGGTAGTAGCAGGCATCTTCCATTGGCAACTGTTTTGCACCTCTACATATTTGGGCTTCTCAACAGTCTTGAAAAGAGTTAACGTGATTCGAAGACGCAGTTTATATGAGTAAAAAGAGGGAGAGAATATTAAGTGATAGAGGGAATGTGCAAGGTTTGTGAATTCAACTATTTATTTGATTAACGTAATTATTCAATCTCCACGAACACCAAAAATGCAAAATTTGGAATAAATGCTGAAATAATCGTGTTGTTATTTGTTTTATTATAGAAAAAATGTATGGTTGGAAAAAATATCGATCCCTAAAACCACACAGGGATAATCTAATTAAAAATAAAAAGAATGTAACAACATGTCTCTTTGAAAGTGAAAACATTATATGAATCATGGAGAATATGTTGTGAATCATAGTAAAGTGTCTAACCTGAAGATATTATCTCTCTCAGTTTCAAGACTAAGATACAGAAGCAAAAGGACAAGAACATATCACACACATTTACCATGCATTGCACCTAGGTAGCTTTTAAAATTCCAATTGCACCTTTTCATAAATAGTCTACTAGGCAATCATATATTTGGAGAAAAAGGAATAGTATAAAAATATATTTATTATTCGTATAAGCACAAGAATGCCCTTTTATAATTTAGGGGAAAAATAATCCAAGAGATTTGAACAATGCTCATAACTACACAAAACATGGAGAATTGAAATGTTACCCATATAGCAGCAGATTATAACCAAGCAAACTTGCTTCAATTATTTTTGTTACTATCAAGTGCAACTTTCCTTTGAAACGTTTTCCTGAAATTCTTTCATGTTTTTTTTTAAATCTGCGATTGGATACTGATTGGGGGCTCAGTAAAGCATAGAAGATGTGGTCTTAAATTTCAATCCTGCTTCTTAACTTGTTTTCATATTAATTCCACTTTAATCCTCCTCCTTTCGAGAGCTTTCTCTGCAAAACAAAGTTCAATATTCGTACAATCTAAAACCATCTCATTGTTATCGAGATCTTTTTTCTAATTCCTGAACTTTTTCTGCTTCAAAAATAGATGACACTCTTTATCGTAGAGGTCATCTTTCGTTTTGTTCAGAACTTGGATATAGAAATTTATATCATCTTACATCCCTATCAAACTCTTTGTCTCTAGAAGAAATAAGATGAGAGTTAAGAGAGTGCACTGCACAAACCTTGCACTTCCCCTCTTGATAATTTCTCAATTCTCTCTCTAATTTTAATATCCATGGCCAAATTGAATAAACTCTTACCTTGTCCTTCTTTTTCTCTTCAAAATGTTTGTACCTTAAAAACAAAAGGAACGTAACAACATGTCTCTTTGAAAGTGAAAACATTATATGAATCAAAGAGAGTATGTTGTGAATCATAGTAAAGTGTCTAACCATAAGATATTATCTCTCTCAGTTTCAAGACTAAGATATAAAAGTAAAAGATAATGCACACATCACACACATTACCATGCCTTGCACCTTGATAGATTTTAAATTTCCAATTGCATCTTTAATAAATAGACAACTAGGCAATCATATATTTGGAGAAGAAGGAAAAAGTATAAAAAAATATATTTTATTGGTATAAGCACAAGAATGAACTTTTATAGTATAGGAAAAACATAATCCAAGAGATTTATACAAAGCTCATAACAACACAAAAGGAGATAATTGAAATGTTACCTATATTGCAGCACATTACAACTAAGCAAATTTGCTTCAACAACTTTCGTTTCTCTCTCCAGTGTAACATCTCTTAGAAATGTTTTCCTAATTAAAATTCTTTCCTGTTTATTTTTTGACATCCACGATTGGAGAATTATTGGGGGACTCAATAAAGCATAGAAGTTGTTGTCCAAAATTTAAATCCTTCTTCTTAACTTCTTTATCTAATATTTCCACCTCAATCCTTCTTCTTTCAAGAGTTTTCACTGCAAAAGAAATTCAAAGCCTTATAGTCGAAAACCATCTCATTTGTATCAAGATCGTTTTGCATTTCTTGAACATTTTCTGCTTTAAAAACATATGACACTCTTTGTCATAGAGGTCATATTTCTTTTTGTTCAAAATTTGGGTATAGCAATGTTTATCATCCCCCATCCCTATCAAACTCTTTTTGTCTATAGAAGAAATTAGAAGAGAGTAAAGAGAGTGTACTACACAAACATTGCACTTCCTCTATTGATAATTTCTCATTACTCTCTCCAATTTTAATATCCATGGCCAAATTAAGTAAACTATTTCCTTGTCCTTGTTTTTCACTTCAAAATGTATGTACCTTAAAAAAAGAAATAATGCAAAATTAGTCTAACCAAGGATCCAGTTTACACAAATTGATTCCATTACTTATGTCAAAAACTAATTGTTGGGGTGTTATAGTTTGGTGGACTAGATTCAGCCTTTTCCTAGAGAATGTCAACCTTCCTTTCTGGTGACTCACCTTGATCCGTTCATTTTCTGGTGACACATATTTTATGATAAAATGCCTCTTAAATAACAATTGAAGCCTCATACTTTGTTAATACTTATGGTCTCCTAATTTATCTAATAATATACTTGAAACCACAATAAGACCCACTTTTCCATGGCCATCATAGACCACAAATAGACCAAACCGACCACTGGTAATAGTAGACATCTTCCATTGGCAACTATTTTGCACCTCTACGTAATTGGGCTTCT
Organism: Rubia peregrina; assembly: GCA_032355705.1. Classification (NCBI taxonomy): domain Eukaryota; kingdom Viridiplantae; phylum Streptophyta; class Magnoliopsida; order Gentianales; family Rubiaceae; genus Rubia; species Rubia peregrina. The sequence goes on from JAULKK010000011.1 coordinate 2,670,512, forward strand.
CAACAGTCTTGAAAAGAGTTAACATGATCCAAAGACGTAGTTTATAAGAGTAAAAAGAGGGAAAGAATATTAAGAAATCAAATAGAAGGAATGTGCAAGGTTTGTGCATTCAACTATTTATTTGAATAACCTAATTATTCAATCTCCATGAACACCAAATATATAAAATTTGGAATAAATGCCGAAATAATTAGGTTGTATATATTTTTTATTAAGAACAAAAAATGGGTTGGTTGGACAATAATTATGGATCCTTAAAAACTACACACAGAGAATCAAATTTAAAACAAAAATAATGTAACAACATATCTCTTCGAAAGTGAACATTATATGAATCATAGCAAATATGTTGTGAAACATTGTAAAGTATTAAACCATAAGATATTATCTCTCTCAGTTTCAAGACTAAGATATAAAAGCAAAAAAACATTCAAAGATCACACACATTTACCATGCCTTGCGCCTAGGAAGCTTTTAAAATTCTAATTGCATCTTTAAATAAATAGACTACTAGGCAATCATATATTTGGAGAAAAAGGAAAAGTATAAAAAAATATAGTTATTATTGGTATAAGCACAAGAATGCACTTTTATACTTTCGGAAAAATTATTCCAAGAGATTTGAACAAAGCTCATAACTACACAGCACAGAGAGAATTGAAATGTTACCTATATAGCAGCACATTACAACCAAGCAAGTTTGCTTATGTTACTCTCTCAACTGCAACTTCTCTTATAAACGTTTTCCCAAAATTCTTTCCTGCTTCTTTTTTTGACATCCGCAATTGGAAAATGATTGGGGGACTCAGTAAAGCATAGAAGTTGTTGTCCAAAATTTCAAGACTTCTTCTTTACTTCTTTATATAATAATTCCACCTCAATCCTCCTCCTTTCAAGAGTTTTTCCTGCAAAAAAAAGTTCAGTATCCTTACTATCTAAAACCATCTCTTTGGTATCGAGATCGTTTTTCAACTTCTCAAACTTGTTATGCTTCAAAAACTGATGACACTCTTTATCATAGAGGTCATCTTTCTTTTTGTTAAGAACTTGGATATAGCCATTTATATGATCATCCTCCTCCCTATCAAACTGTTTGTCTCTAGAAGAAATAAGAAGAGAGTTAAGGGAGTGCACTGCACAAACCTTGCACTTCCTCTCTTGATAATTTCTCAATAATCTCTCCAATTTTAATATCCATGGCCAAATTCAGTAAACTCTTTCCTTGTCTTTCTATTTCTCTTCAAAATGTATGTACCTTAAAATTTTGATGCAAAATTAGTCTAACCAAGGATCCAGTTTACACAAATTGATTCCATAACTTACATATAAAAAAACTACAGGGGTATTATAGTTTGGTGCACTAGATTCGGCCTCTTCCTATAGAATGCTAACCATCTTTTGTGGTGACACATCTCAATCCCGTTCATTTTCTGGTGACACGTCTTTTATGAGAAAAGGCATCTTAATTAACATATGAAGCCTCACACTTTGTTAATACCTATGGTCTCCTAATTTCTCTGATAATATACTTGAAACCACAACTAGAACCACTTTTCCATTGCCATCATACACATATAGGCCAAACTGATCACTCCTAGGAAGAGGACAATGGTAATAGAAGACATCTTCCATTGGAAACTGTTTTGCACCTCTACGTAATTGGGCTTCTCAATAGTCTTAAAAAGAGTTAACATGATTCCTAGACGTAGTTTATAAGATTACAAAGAGGGAAGGAGTATAAAGAAATCAAATAGAAAAAATGTGCAAGGTTTGTGCATTAAACTATTTATTTGAATAACCTAATTATTGAATCTCCTAGAACAAAAAAAGTAAAATTTGGAATATATACCGAAAATAATTAGGTTGTATTTTTTGTTTTTGCAGAGAACAAAAACCGTATTGTTTGGACTAAAAAATACCGATCCCAAGAAACCATACATAGATAATCAAATTAAAAACTAGAGATACGTAACAACGTGTCTCTTCGAAAGTGAAAACATATTACATGAATCATAGAGAATATGTTGTGATCAGACCATAAGATATTATCTCTCTCAGTTTCAAGACTAAGATATAAAAGCAAACACGCGCAGATCACACACATTTACCATGCCTTGTACCTTGGTAGCATTTAAAATTTAAATCTCATCTTTTAATAAATAGGAAATCATATATTTGGAGAAAAAGGAAAAGTAAAAAATATTTATTATTGGTATAAAAACCCTAATTCATCCTTATTTTTGCAACAAAAAAAACGTTATCTTCTTGGTGTTCATGGAGAAAGGATATGGTCTTTTCTCCTAAGATTATTTACACTTTAGTTAATTTCAGTTTAGTTCTCCGAAAAAACTTAGTCATATTACTACTAATTTGCAGTACCCTTATTTTTAATTCAATAAAGTTCAATTAAATTCAATCGTGTTCAACTCAATAAAAATAAGATTGAGAGATTAGGAGCTAAATAGAACATTTAATTAAAATTTTGAATAATAAAGAGATTGCACTGCACAAACCTTGCACTTCCACTCTTGATAATTTGTCAATACTCTCTCCAATTTTAATATATGTAACCAAATTCAGTAAACTATTTCCTTGTCTTTCTTTTCTCTTCAAAATGTATGTACCTTAAATAAAAATTAATGTGAAATTAGTCTAACCAAGGATCCAGTTTAGACGAATTGATTCCATCACTTATGTAAAAAAAAAACTATACGGGGTATTATAGTTTGGTGCCTTAATTTCTACATCTTCCTAGAGAATGCTAACCATCTTTTTGGTGACACATCTCGATCCTATTCATTTTCCTTTCACTATTTATAATGCAAGTTAAGTCATTCGAATTTGTACATTGTGCAAAGAAACTTTCATTATCATTCATCGAGAATTAAAAAGCCTTTGATGTACAACCCTTATAGCAGCGATCTGATAAAAGGCCTCTTGAATAGTATCTGAAGTCTCATACTTTGATAATACTTATGGTATCCTAATTTATCTGATAATATACTTGAAACCACAAAAAGATTCACTTTTCCATGGCCATCATAGACCACAAATAGGTCAAACCGAGCACTCCCATGAAGAGGAAAATGGTAATTGCAGACATATTCCATTGGCAACTATTTTGCACGTTTATATAATTGGACTTCTCAACAGCCTTGAAAAGAATTAACATGATTCAAAAACGTAGTTTATAAGAGCACAAATAGGGAGATAGTATTAGGAAATCAAATAGAAGGAATGTGCAAGGTTTGTGCATTCAACTATTTATTTGAATATCCTAATTATTCAATCTCCACGAACACCAAAAATGCAAAATTTGGAATAAATGCTGAAAATAATAAGGTTGTATATTTTGTTTTTGTAGAGAACAAAAACCGTATTGGTTGGAAAAAAAATAGCGTACCATAAAAACCATACACTGATAATAAAATTAAAAACAAAAAAGAACGTAACAACATGACTTTGATATAAAAGCAAACAAACACGCATAGATCACACACATTTACCATGCCTTACACCTTGGTAGCTTTTAAAATTCCAATTGCATATTTTAATAAATAGGCTACAAGGAAATCATATGTTTGCAGAAAAAGGAAAAGTATAAAAATATATTTTATTGGTTTAAGCACAAAGTCTAGCGGTTGAAGTCTAGTACTACTACCATGAGGTCATGGGTTCAATCCTCACCAAGGGCAAGGGAGGGGTGGGATTTTATTGGGGGCTCATTTGAGTTATTACCCTTTTTAAAAAAAATGCACTTTTATAATTTAGGAAAATATTAATCCAAGATATTTAAACAAAGCTCATAACAACACAAAACAAAGAAAATTGAAATGTTACCCATATAGCAGCACATTACCACCTAGAAAATTCGCTCCTAATACATTTCTAAAACTATTGCAAGTCATAGTTAGGGGTACTATGAAATTACTTTTATACCAATGCTCCTTGTTTTTATACAAAGTGGTGGCATTAAATTTCAATAAATATAACTCAATTTATTTATTTATAAAAAATGTCTTATTCTAGTATGAAATTTTTTTGTGGTTTGTTATACAAATAAGTGAAAGGAGAAAAACCACAACCCGATTATTAGTTCAATATTAAATTAAGGAAAATAGTTAGTACTTTAGTTGCTTTTTGACATATTATGTTCATACCAAATTCAGCTGCATGGAGTTTTTATTTTAATCATTAGCAAACGAGAAGCGAGCCAAGATGGAAGTGGAGGACTATTATGGTTAAACACACTAATTCATCCTTATTTTTGCAAAAAAAAAAAATTATCTTCTCAGTGTTCATGGAGAAAGGATAGGCCTTGTTCTCCCGAGATTATTAACAGTTTAGTTAATTTCAGTTCATATCTCTAAAAAATTGAGTCATATTATTACTAATTTTCAGTACCCTTGTTTTAAATTAAATTAAGTTCAATTCAATTCAATCGAGTTCAATTTTACAAAAATTAGATTGAGAGATTAGGAGCTAAATAGAATATTTGATTAAATTTTTGAATAATATAGAGAGTGCATTGCACAAACCTTGCACCTCCTCTCTTGATAATTTCTCAATACTCTCTCCAATTTTAAAATAAGTCACAAAATTCAGTAAACTCTTGCCTTGTCTTTGTTTTTCTCTTCAGAATGTGTGTACCTTAAAAAAACATTAATGAAAAATTAGTCTAACCAAGGATCCAGTTTACAATAATTGTTTCCATCAATTAATTTTAAAAAAACTGCAGGGGTATTATAGTTTGGTGCACGAGATTCGGCCTCTTCCTAGAGAATGCTATTCATCTTTTCGGGTGCCACATCTCGCTCATATTCATTTTCCTTTCATTGTTTATAATGCAAGTTAATTCATTCGAATTTGCATATTGTGCAAAGAAACTTTCATTATCATTCATTGAGACTAAAAGAGCCCTTGTTGTACAACCCTTATAGTGGTGATCTGATAAAAGACCTCTTGATTAACATCTAGAGCCTCATATTTTGTTAATACTTATGGTCTCCTAATTTATCTGATAATATACTTGAAACCACAACAAGACCCACTTTTCCATGGCCATCATATAGGCCAATTTGATCACTCCCAAGAAGAGGATAATGGTAATAGCTGGCATCTTCCATTGGAGACTGTTTTACACCTCTATGTAATTGAGCTTCTCAACAGTGTTGAAAAGAGTTAACATGATTCGAAGACGTAGTTTATAAGATTACAAAGAGGGAGAGATTATTAAGAAATCAAATAGAGCAATGTGCAAGGTTTGTCCATTAAAATATTTATTTGAATAACCTAATTATTCAATCTCCACGAACACCAAAAATGCAAAATTTGTAATAAATGCTGAAAATAATTAGGTTGTATTTTTTGTTTTTGCAGAGAACAAATACCATATTTTTTGGACAAAAAAAATACTGATCCCAAGAGACCATACATAGAGAATCAAATTAAAAACAAGAGATACGTAACAACCTGCACTACAAGAAACATTACCTATTACTTCACCCCTTTTGCTTCGGTTTTTTGGTTTAGGTCAAATAACTGAGGTAAAAAAGTTCTTTTACCTCGGTTATTTTATTTTGTGAAGTAAATAATATTTTAACCTCATTTAAAAAATAACTGAGGTAAATAATAGGATTTTTACAGTTTTTCTGTGATAATCACGATAAATAAATTCCAAATACGAAGTAATAAGTATAACAGACGTAGCTACGATGTCGGCAACGTGGGTATCACCTAGCAGCTCCAGTGTATTACTAGATGAATGAGTTCGCAAACATGATTGGATTGATTGAAATTATAACGACACTAAAGCGACTTTGCATATTGGGCCTAGCCATGTCGTACATGCCCATCGCTCCAAACCAGTGCCTAAATCAAATGAAATAAATTGAATCATGCGATGTCGCAGTTTAGTCGGTAACTTGTCGATTAATTTGACATCATGGGTGTGAATGGTGTGCGAAGTCGGACTTCTTTATCGTGCTTAATAAATCAACAATGGATAACCAATACAACCAGAACTTGGAATGTATGATGAAAAAGTCTCATCCCAAGTTCACAAAATCCAGTATGAAATATAATGAAACTAAATTGGAAAGACTAATATTGCTACCATGCATACAAAAACCACGTCCTTCATGAGGATGCCCCGGGAGCTATGTTTAGGCTTTTTTGGGGAAAAAATAAGTTTAATTAAATATCAATTATTCCCCAGGAGCTATGTTCATGCCCGATTGCGGGGCAGGAGTACTGGTAGTGGCAGGATCCTTTGTTGTGGGAGGTGAAGGGTTTTCCTCGTTACCGTTTGGCTGAGGTACTTCCACATTTCTTATGGGGACGTTGTGATCAATCCATTCCTCATCCTCTCAATGCCAATGCTTCGGCATGAAGTAGTCTGTATCTTAGTACTTTAGCTAGATCCTTGCCTTTGACCTCTATATCATACGTCGGTCTGTCCAAGAATATAAAAACCTTTATTTCTAAAGGTTTGAATGGTTCAAAGAAAAAGTCGAGGTGTAGTCGAGGAAGGTCATCAGGTTTCATCACCCTGACCTCCTTTTTCCAACTCCCCAGGATCTTTTCAAAATGTTTTTATTCCTCCTCATTTACGAAGCGTATGTTTCCCCGCGTTGGCAGTGGAGGAGTGGGCTTTGTCTTTGTCTTCTTAGTGTGCGATGGACCTGCTTCCAGGGTGTTTTCCCTAAACCTCTTGGCTTCCTACTTCATTCGAGCCATCTGTGGGAAATGTGAACTTGGAACAATTAGTTCATCATGGAAACATAGCTCATGCATATGTAAAGCCCGATGCCACATTCATGTCACATATATGTCGTCAAGGATGATGTGTTCGATGCAAAGTCGCATATTCATGTGTATAAATTTATGACGTCGTAGATAACACGTCGGCTGCGGTGAAATACAGGGCAACTGGGATACGAATGGACCTAAAACACCTAACATCTAAACTTACATCAACATCAAAACATGAAAAAGTAAAATGTCATTGACAAGTAGCAAGAATGAGTGCCACAACAGTTACCAAAACTCTAGCCCTAGCAAATAATTTGTGAACACGTACCAAACCAATTCAATAAACCCAAAATCTTAAAACATAGCAACTCATGCATTGTTAATATTGTAAAATCATGAAATGGGTCTAATCGGCAACAGTCGATCTCGCAACTAATTTGATTGATATGACATAACATCGACAATTATGCGACATAGCTTATGACCATGAGTAGGCCAAAATAGACAAGCGGTCCAGACAAGCAACGCCACAATGTTGTTGTGGGCTGATTAGTGCGTGGTCTAAAGGAAATTTTAAATGATTACTTAAGAGTATACGATGTTCGGCCATAAGAACTTGTGGAATTCTATGTCGACTATGAAATTTTTTGTTATCAATAAGATGGTCATTATTTTGCTCTTATTTTTGTGGACATATAGATTGGACATTCATCATGCTCATGTTGTTTGTGGCTCATCAAATCCGTGACATATACTCATGTTGTTTAACATATACTAAATTGTTTTTGGTCCCCAACATATATTAAAATACCATCTTTTGGTCCCAAGTGCCAATACCTCATATATTCAGTAATCAACAAATACAAAATAATTGTTTTAACCCCCAAAGGTGGTTTTTAGGTAAACCGGAATTATTTTCCGATATAGCCAGGGGTATTTTGTAATTTTACTATTTTGGCCTTATTTTACCCTTACTGTTTTGCCTTTATTCTCCCCACCGACACCTCCCTCGCTTGCTACCTCTTGCGCTGAAACCTCTTCGTCGAGCTACAAATGGAGCGGCAGAATCTGAGTACCGGCAGAATCTGAGCTCCAAATTGAATGGTTGAAGATGAAGTTGTGCACCTCGTAAACCCTATCTCTCCATCGAAGCACCAGCTTTCTCAAATACATCAAATATTTTCTTCCCTTCATTGATTAAGATGAGCAAAAAGCCTACTGAAACATCTTGGTTCAGGACGCCTTTGCCAGGGAAGGAGAAGATCTGGTTCACGTGCTGGATTTTTAGGTCATCATAGTCGGCGAAGAAGGTGTCGATGCGAAGGTGAATCAGAAAGAGGTGCACATGAATCGCATGCACGAAAGTCCACGACTGCATCTCTGGTTATCGGCGTTCACAAAGGAGGTAATGACATATCAAATATACGACGCCGTCTCTGGTTCATTTTTGTTTTTTTGCTTACTGCCCAAACCCAAAGATACCAGAGATCTTAAAACCCGACATCATCGCTCCTAGATCTAGAAACCCAAAACTGCCACCTAGCCCCAGAGAATGAGGCAATGCCGTTTTGAATTGCAGAGACTACTCTGTCCAACCCACCATCGCGGCGAACTGACACCAGCCAGCTCCAGCTAATAATTTTTGTCCATGGGTGGAATTTCACAAGAGTTGACGCCACCTAGTTTTTAAATTTTTTCTTAGGGGAAAAATATCTTTTCAAATAATTCTGACATAACATTACCTGAAAACCACCTAGAATCTAGTTTTGGGGACCAAACAAATCATTTTGTATTTGTTGGTTGCTGAATATAAGCAGTACTGGAACTGGGTACCAAAAGATGGTATTTCAATATATGTTAGGGACCAAAAATAATTTATTCTTTAATATATGCTGATGTTGTTCAGGGTTTAGTAAATGATCTAGACATGCGGGTAACAGGTTGACTCTGGAGGTGAGATAAAAGAAATTGAAGAGAGAGATTATGAAACGGCTAGAAAATAATTAAGAGCTCTCCAGGATTCTGATTCTGATTTTTGTTCCGGTTGGTGTCTACTTCCAATTTTATTATTGAAATCATTTTTCAAGGATTATTATTGTTTCATATTTCGTAGTTTGCATACGGTGTATAAAAACAATAAAATAAATTGTAATTGGAAAGATTATAGATTGCACGTTAAATGTAGGAAAACAAAAAAATCAACGTTTTTAAAATAGTTTTAAATAGTTGTTCAAAATAGTTTCGAAAAACTAAAAATGACGGTGAAGAACGGTACCATAAGAAACAATGGGCCCAGCACCATTTACCACCTTGAATGACAGTGTGTTCCCAATCTCGAGTTCCTAAGAAATTGAGTAAGCCTCTTCAGGGTCAGGGTCTTCAACATCCGGTTTCCCGAGTAGTGCATGTCATACTCTCTTTTGTTGCAGCGTAGGACAGCCGACTCCTTGTACTGCGGTAGGACCTCCGAATATGGGCTGGGACGTACAGATTTATAAACCAAAAACAAAATTTAGTAAACATGAAAATAACATACATATATATAGATAAAGTTGATTGATAATGAAATACGTGTGTGGGTAGGACCTACCAAAATCAGATGATACGATTATCAAAGGGACACATGGAAGGTGCATGTCAATGTACAACATTGTTATTGGAGTAAATTTATAATTTCAATCATGGATGCGTGGAAGGAGTACATCTTGTTCATGAACAACATTCCCAGAAAACATTCCCAGCCCACTAGCATAGCAGGCCCATCTTTGACCAATAACATATGCGATGTCTCAGGTTTCTTGTGTTAAGCGAAAACCTACCGAAATATGAACAATGTTGGTTTGGTAAGAACTGGTCCTTACTATTTTGCCCCACTAGCATACAAGGGCATGGCACGCGTTTGATCAAAACGAACGTAGGTGACCTTCACAACAATTAATAGTATATCACATACGATGGAATTTTTTATGTCTAGTTCCATGGGAACCACCACATAGTATTGCATGAAATATCTTATTCTTGGTTTTCAAAGAAATTAAAACATAATAGAATCACGTCCATCAAAAAATTTAAATATATACTACAAGGCATAGAGTAAATTTTAGAAGATTCATTACAAGTATAGAAGGCATCATTTGGAAGAAATTGTGGAAGTTTATGTGGAATTTCTTTATTATCCTCGGTAAGGAAAAGTTCAACTTCGGGTGTCAAAGTTTCATTTTGGTGACGATTGTAATCCGGTTCATGAATGTCAATGTCCCTTTATAATTTTGTACTTAGGTCTCCCCGACAGAGTGGGAGTACTTGCAATGTAAAACTGGAAATACACTAAACCACTTCACCAATTCAAGAGCACAATGTTTCTATTTGGTCATGGACAGATATAACGAGGTAATCGTCCATCATTTTTTTAATGTTCCATAAATACCCTTACCATAAGCATTGTGAGACGTTTCATTTCCACCACATAGAATCGTATGAAAATTTAAATTAATGGTTTTCGAAGCAATAAAAACTTAGTAGAAATTACGTCCATCAATTTTTTTAAAGTGATAGTACAAGGGATATAGTTAATTGTAGAATATTTCTTTGAGTTTACAACGCGTCATTCGGAAGAGCTTGTGTAAAGTATATGTGGAATATGGCCAATTTGTTTATAACCCTCAGTAAGTATTAGTGATCTGTTTAGGGAATGCCAATGTACATTTATAATTTTGCACCTAGATCCCTCCAGCATAGTAGGAGAACTTGAAATGTAAAACTACGGTGAACGTTTTGTTATTCACAATTTCTGAACAATGGTGTTCCCATTTGTGCATAAACGGGATGTGTTTTAGGGCCACAATTTTAATGGGGATTATTTTACGATACTATTCCAAATTAAATTTGATTGTGATGCATATGTGCAAAGTCTCCATTTAATCGTACAAAACGAATCCAAAAGCAACCAATATACGACGTCGTACGAATTGAATTTTTAGGCAGGAAGCAAAAATTTGTTCCAAAAATTTGCAATCAACAATAACACACATTTGCCATCAATCTTCCTCCAAATCCTACAATATACCATCCTTTCCATTTCACAGAAGCACAACCAATAAATAACTTACTCAAATTGCTTCTCTAAAACATCAAAAAGCATACGAGAATGGAGCATCTTCGGGTTCAAATTAATTGAGGTAGATCTACATCCATTCCATGTTCATTTCCAATCTTTACTACCATATACCTTCTACATGTTTTTCTTTCTCATAAAGTATGATGATTGTGTAACATGTTGTATAGTGTTCATATTCGTGTTTTCTATACGGTTCAATGTTTGAAAAGTGTGATGAAAAAGGCTTAGATTAGGGTTGATTGTGGACAATATCCATGGATTCATATGAAAACATGTTGAATGTACGACATCGGTCATTGGTGATCGTCCCATACAATATTTGACGGGAAAATGTGTGACGGGAAAATGTGTGACGTCGCATATTCTATGAAATTAAGGTCATAGAAGTTGAATATCCAACATCGCTCTTTTGTCAGTCTCTGCAACATCATTCAACACGGTATGCGATGTCGCTTGTAGTGCAACCAGGTAATTTTAACTTGTTTAGATTAATGTCGTCTACGTATGACTATTCTATGGGACTGCAAAATTCTAACATCAACTTTGTTTCATGTGTGTTCTTTGTAATAGGACATAGAAAGTTATTGATAGACTTCCAGCGTGCAATGTGGACATTGTAGGTTCAATAAATTAATTGATGCTTCCATTTCATACCAGCCTCAAGTATTTTATTATACTCTCACATTTTTTTACCATCATCATAGTAGCTCTATTGGTTCCTTACATTATCATTTTTTTGACATCAGTTGCACGATAATTGATTGTCTTCCGATTTGTAAAGATTTCACGAATTGTGGAACATTAGGTTGCATGTAACTGGTGTCGATAAATAAATGATTGTGTAATTCAAAATTAAACCAAATATAGGTAACACCTAAAAAAATGTTTGTGAAATCAAATTATATATTTTGTAATATTGTACGGGAACCGATGTCTCTGAGACTAATCTGCGATGTCGCAAAACCAACTTGACGCCATACAGACCGATGGCTTTTTTTGCGACGTCGCCCAAAACAAAAGGACGTCGTATTCAACCACATTCCACGTCAGCATGCTCGACGGTGGTGGCTATGAGCATAAGATATCACATACCCTTATCCACGATGTCACCCTTATTCATCAATGACCTCGGCATTGGCAACATCGCAGCCATTGCAGTCCCCTCGTCTGACTTCTTGCTATCAACGATGCCGCTTCATATGCAGGTTGACATCGTTTAGCACGATGTCGTAGCTGCCTACACCAATCATTGATCAGCTTCCTTGAACTAATGTCACACACAAAATTGTCGACGTCGGTCCATATTTGAGGTAAAAAGTACTTTAAAAAAATATACTTTTACTACACCCACATTTACCTCGGTTTTTAGAGAGCTGAAAATCGAGGTAAAAACCCTCTAGAACCGATGTAATGGGTGTTTTTTGTTGCAGTGACTCTCCCCTACTCTCTTTAATTTAATTACCAAATTGCTCAATAGGGGATTGAAATTTATGTTTCATAATGGTTTTTATTAATAAATCATTCTTCCTAAAGAAGCTCAAACCATCACATATTTGTCTTATGCAGGTAATACTGCTATCTTTCTAAAAGCCTCCAATAAATCATTTTAAAAAACTTGGTCCTATTCTTAAAACCTATGAAGGTTCCACGGAACAAAAGGTTAACTACCAGAAAAGTGCATTTCTAATTGGGAAAAAATCCATTTATGTGAGAATTAATTTAATTAGATATAAAATATGAATGTCACAAGGCCACTTTCCTTTTATTTACATAGGAGTTAATATATTCAAAGGGAGAAAGAATACTATTTACTTATAAAATTTAGTGGAACGAATTAACTCAAAATTAGGTAAATGGAATATTAAGTGGCTAAATCAGGCAGGGAGAGTATTATTGATTAAACATGTCCTTCTCTGTATCCCATGGCACACTTGTTGCATTACGACACCCACTGTACACAAACTAAAGACAATTAGTTCTATATGCTCCAAGTTTATGTGGGGAATTACTTATCTAGGCTATAAAAAACTGGAAGTCTTGGTCTTTACCGAGTTACCCAAAGGAGGAAAATGGCCTTGGATTAAGGGATTTTAGGACTCTTATAGGCAGCTTCTCAGTAAAACTGTGATAGAAAGCTCAATAATGCAAGATGATAGAATGTAAAACCCACACATAATTGTGGCTGTGTGTATTCATATATATACTAAAGTACAAAGGGTATACAAGGAAGAATCAGATATGGAAAATAATATATTCAAATCCAATCAGAAAGGGTATTCCTTTCTTAACCTGATTCTAATTTATCTAATATTTCATTAATAACACTCATGCCAATGCACAATTCTGAATGAAAAATTAAGATATAATATAATTTAAATAAGTAATGAGTTTTTATAATTAAAGGTGATCTTTCGTTGACGGGCACTACTACATGAGTATTACACATGATGAATTATTTAAAATAAATTAATATATTTATATATTCTATAATAGTTTCTAAAAATAACATAAAATGAAAATAGAACATAATTTAAACTCGTGCAATGTACGATTTAAAATAAGTAACTATAATTATTAATATTTTATTATATTATATTTACAAATTATAAGTAAAATTTAATTTAATTTACTATTTATTGACAATTAGTTAAATATTTTATATTTACATGAAGATAATATATATTTTTTTTGTAAAGATGGAAGATAAATTTTATATAGAAATATTGTCAAAAGTAAATAATATACTGTATAAATAATTTATATGGAATAAGCAAAGGTTGAGAGAGAGGAAAGTGGAAGGTAGGTTAAAGAAGAAGAAGAGACGTTTTCAGTTTAGGAGAATAATAAAATTATATAGTAATATAGTATAGATAATCTAATCCTAAATTATTAAAATGGTAAATTGCTAAATCATGCCTTATATTTTACTTGATTACACCTTAATACGTAATTCACAACAAAAAGATTCTATGTTTTGTACTCACAAATATTATTTACTTTCAATTTATAAAAATGGGGGAAAATTATTGCTCAAAATGATTTTCAAGAGAATCATTGGGAGGTCGTCGCCGTCCTCTCAAAGATACTATTTTTAAGCCCTAATGCGTGCTAACTACAATTAAGTAGTTAGTGGCAAGTTGGGATCGTCCACAGAGACAGGGGTTATTCTCAAGTGTTTGCTCATAAAACAGAGAATATTGAGCTAGATATATAGATACATATTTATATAAAAGCACATGAAAAGGGGGGTTTTTGATTTTGGTTTTCTAAGTTAACAATTTAAAGACAAGTTAACTAGTAAAGCATACAAGAACTAAAACGAGTTAAAGATTAAGATTACGAAGTCTCGGGGGCAATTGACTTAAACTTCCAAGCTTTCAATCCATCATTGACATATAATCTATTTAGCCACATTCACTACTTGTTGTGAA
>JAULKK010000011.1:2684912-2695848 GCA_032355705.1 Rubia peregrina
TTTAGATCTAGATCAGCAAAAAGGGTAAACTCTTAAGTACATTCTAGAAATACCATTTACCTGTCTTTGTGTAACTTCTGCTTCAGACTCGCTACAGGATCCATTATCTTTGACAAAAGTATTATGTGCAGTATTACCAACCTCAGGGCTTCCACTTTCAACTGCAGAAATGGCATTTATGCTGATGGAGTCTTCATATGAATATGCATCAAGGAGAAACACGTTGTCCAAGAATTTGCTAACATCAGAATAATTTGTACCATATTGAAATGACATGCTCCTCTTTTGGTTGTTGGTGAGGTAATTCGGAGTTGAATTGCCAAAACAATTATAACCAAGCTCCAACTGAACTTGAGAATGCAGCGGGGAGAAGATTTTGCAGTCCAATGTCTGTTCTGCGAGGTCAGGAAAAATGTCTCTCAATGATGTTAACAGTTCTGAATCAGGTTGAAGAAAGATAATTGAAAGATGTCAATGACCTTGTTCAAAAGAACAAATAAATGAAAGCAAAAGATGAATGATAATCTGACTCACTGGAATACACAATGGGTCTAAAACTTGTAAGAATCATGGGCCCCTATCATAAAACCAATTGGTACTATGTAGGGATGACCCACGATCTTATATATTGAGTAATAACTTTGTCAACCACCGATGTGGAACTCTAACACGCCCCCTCACGTGCAGCGGTATGAATCATCGCGCAAACGAGAACAGAAGGGGGTAATGTGCCAACCTTGGGCTCTGATACCATGTAAGAATCATGGGCCCTATCATAAAATCAATTGGTACTATGTAGGTATGACTCATGATCTTATATATTGAGTAATTGCAGGCGCATACTGATCGTTGTTTTGAAAGCAGCGTACTCCGTGCCGAGACCGTACAGAACGCACGAGATGAAATCATCGTCGGGAACCACAGTGAGGCAATCGGCTAGAGCATCGACGATGGATCGTTTCTGCTCAAAATATTCAAGAATGGAAAGACCACATTTGGACAAAACCTGCAATTGTTGTTTCAGGTGCATATTGCGGGCTCTGGACTGGGACTGAAATGTGTGCTGCAGAGAGGACCAGCACTTCGTCGTGGTAGCTGCAGAGAGGACCAACACTTCTTCCAGCTCGTGACTCTCGACTTGTCTGCTTCACTGATGCTGGTTGGGCTTCTGATCCTGACGATTGCCACTCTCATCATGGTTTTTCTATCTACCTTGGAGGGACTTAGTAAGTTGGTCTTCTCGCAAGCAGAATGTTGGTGCTCGTTCCAACACTGAAGTCGAGTACAGGGTCATTGCTTTTGCTGCAACTGAACTCATTTGGCTTCAACAACTTCTCAAGGAAATGGATGCCTCCTCCCACGGTCCTCCCATTCTTCTATGTGACAATCTTAGTGCTACCTTTCTCTCTGCCAATCCTGTCTTCCATCAGAGGTCCAAGCACATCAAGATTGACTATCATTTTGTTCGAGAGCAAGTCCAAGCTGGAGAGCTCATTGTTCGGCATGTCAAATCGGCGGAACAAATTGCGGATATCTTCACCAAAGCTGTTGGCACCTCTCGGTTTCAATCTTTGCGAACCAAGCTTCTCGTTCGTACCCGATCGTGAGCTTGCGGGAGGGTATTACGTGAAAGACTTTGTCAACATGACAGTCTCCGCATATATTTTGTAGTCTTTCTGTTGTACCATGTTGCACTAGAATAGGTCTTTATCGTTGCACTAGTTTAGGACTTATGTGTTGTATGTTATGCCTATATATAGCTAGCGTACAGTATCAATGAAAGCAACCAAAAACAACTCTGCTCTACAGAAGCTTCACCATTCACAAACCTACTGTTCATTTCTTTTATAGAATCAAATACCGATTCCACAACAATGACAAAACAAAGAGAGAAGAATAGCACAATACAACTAAGTAATATTGCATAATTTTCATAGGTTCAAGAGAAAAATAACCAATCTGGAGCAATGGTATGAATTGAAATTCCAAACGTAATTTCCATTGACAAAATAAGGTTGCATCAATAATGTGATATTTTTCAAAGTTGAATTTCGCCAAATTGTAAGATTGTGTCATTGCTGAAATCTGAAGTTTTTAAATCAATAATTGAATATTGTGTTCTAAATTAATGCAATGCATGAAATTTTCATTCTCCAAATTCCTTTTCCCTCTATACAACTATAGGAAAACAAATATTTTTTCTCATCAAAAATCCTATTTTATGGAATGACGAAGAAAAATTATTGGATTTCATTTTTATTATAAAATCTCTAAAATCAATCAAAATCCCACTGTTAGACTTGCTCAGCAAGTTCTTCAATTCTGAACTCTCCTTCCTCTCAACAAGCTAAAAGACTCAGCAGTAGTCTCCAGCTCTCAGACTCTGTAACAATTTCAAATATCCAACACTTTCTGGCTTAATGTACCTGTGGAACAAATCAACAATCGGAAAGTGACAAAATGACGCAGCAACTGTGGTTTACAATTTTATAACTCGTTGAATCAAGCAGAAAAATTGCAGGTTAACAGCAACATTATGGTAAAAATTGGCACCATCGCTCTGCCGTCACGTATGTACAAGATAAATGGAAAACACTGATCGAGTTACATGAGTAATGAGAGCAATTAATGAAAGAGATTGTACCCGTGCCGGAAAAGGAAATCAATAATAACCAGGTTGCAATTTGCCTTATAAAATTCTGTGCTCCTAACTGCATTAGCAACATTAGCTACAGGCAGCAACTGAAAGCTTTCCACCTCTCCATCTGTAATACAAGCGTAAGTTTAAATGTGAAATTTTTTTCTGCACAAAAGGGAGTTGCTAGAGTTGAAAGGCACTTCTGTTCTTTCAGAAAACATTAATGCATTGATGAGATGTATCGAGATTAATGTTGATCATCCTATATCTAAGTATTGATTCCAAGGAAACAGGCTCACCCTCATTAACGGGAACAAAATCTTCAGGGAGCTTAAGATCATAACAAAATAACACATCTCTCTTGAACCTATGTCCTTCGATATCCATGTAGGAAACAGCTCCAACTGGTATGGCACTGCATCAGGAGGGCCATAATCCATGTGATAAGGTAATCAAGAAGTAAGATAAGAAAAACGGTAAGATGAAACTAAAAGAGACTGGGGGAGAAGATGACTCGTTGTGCCTAAAGCAAAATCAAGCTTATAATGGCAATATAGAGTATAAGATTTTTCACATCCAAGGTCAAAAGCTCTCAATGATTGGACAGCCTATAATAGTTCAACTGCTCCCACACTTACTTGCTTGAAATGGAACTTGGTATTCCCGCTTCTTCTTCACATTCCTTCACAACATTCTTTTCACAGGAAATATCATGTGGCTGCAATTAACCATTAAAAGTTAACACATTACCGATACACGACTAAAACAAGCTCAACTTACTACTGAAAAAAAAAAGGAATAGCAGGAAATTCTTAATGGTATGAGTCTTATAGTAGATGTTAAGCCTTTTTAATGGAAAATAAACTGTAGACATCAAAGTCCATTAAGTGGCAATTGGCAAAAGTAGAGGACAACTTTGGCACATAAAAAGTTACTTCACTTGATTGGACATGTTTCTATCTGTACGAGATCACTCCTCCAGTTGTGCAAAATTCAAGATTTAACCATGAGTACCAGCAGCAAGAAGCAAAGCAATATTAAATATTAATGGTAAGTAAAGTAAAGATGCCTACAAGATATACATCGGCATTCATATGAAGTGTAAGTGGTAAGAAATAATAAGACATTAATTACCAGTCCACCAGCAACAAGGTGATCCAGCATCCCTGGGTAGGTGGGTTTGGATTTACTTCTCTTTGCAACCCAAAGGTATTTCTCCCCATCTTTTTCCACGTATCCATTCAAGTGAACTCCATAAGCCTTTTTTCAGAATCCACCATTCAAGAAAGGGAGGAAAATGGTGATCAATGAACTTTAATAGATTAAGAAAGCAACCTTTTTCTTCTATTTTGTACTACAGCTTATTACTCATGAGTTTAGATTGAATGTAAGTTACCTATCAAGTACTTATAAATGCCAAAAAGAAAAGGTTCGAAAATAATAAATATTGCATCACAAAGGAAATTGCATCATCTTTCATGCTACATATGCAACACGAATATATCTAGGCCCGCGAGTAACAATTTGGATGTCTATCTAAAACAAGTACTACATGTATCATGAAAAAGTTCAGAAGCCAAAGATATTTCTGATCGCACCTTTGTACCAAAATAAGGTGCTGCTGCTCTTTCAATAGAGAAAAATATGGGGTGATCAAAAGATGAGGTGACGGGATATAGCTGCTCAAAATCAATCGAAGGAAGGGAACAAGAAGCGGGGTCAGAATTAATCCCAGTAAAACCACTTCATACATTATCAGGCAGCATAAAAAGGGAGCTTCCACACAAACCTTTCATGGACCATGGGAAATAATTATTCAATGGTATCATTCAGTGTGTTAACTGTTAAGTACCTCATTTCGTATACCTGGAATTAGTTCCTCCCCCAAGCTTTTAACGACATCTCCAACAGCTCTTGTCCTATCACCAGCAGTCCTCAGCATGGAATGCAATGTGATATAGCATCCAAACTTGCTGCCAAAAGTGTCATCTTTCGGAAAGGTGAATACATCCTTAAAATTCCTCAAATGATCTGCAAACCTACACAACACCAAATCAACCACCTGAATTATTTAGCCAAATAGGTAACCATAGATGCAACTACCCTTCATTTATTCAACACCAAACAACTCCTTCTCATCAACCTCCAAAAGCCAAGCACTATGATTCCCCAATAAAAGTTCTCGATAGCAACATGACTTAAAAAGCCTTTGAGCTGCCATTCGCTCAAACCTGAACATTTTTCTTCTTCACCAACGAACTCATTAATTTCCCCATGACAATTTTTTTTTAAATCATTGTGACTAACTTAGCATTCGTTTAACCAGAGACATTTTCAAGACATCAGTCATAGTACTTCAACAACTAACTAGTAAATGCCGCATACGTTCATTATATCTACTCCTAAGGTTTTTCTTTAACTTTCTGAAAGTCAAACACACATTTTTAACCACCAATATGTTCAAATGTATATAACTATAAGGTATCAAAATTTGATATTTAGAGAATATACAGTCCGATGATTCTAACAAAATATCACACTTTCTGACTTTCGACAAGTTAAACAAAAACTTTAGAGGGATCAGAGTCACGGAGGGGGTATGCAAGTTCGCTATAAAACAAAATACAACATCGACGGCTAGGCCTTTATCCCACTATCCCA
Source organism: Rubia peregrina (assembly GCA_032355705.1). Lineage (NCBI taxonomy): Eukaryota > Viridiplantae > Streptophyta > Magnoliopsida > Gentianales > Rubiaceae > Rubia > Rubia peregrina. The sequence continues at coordinate 2,690,212 of JAULKK010000011.1, forward strand.
GGATCCCAACTGTCCGTTTCGCTTAGCTTCACAGTATCATTTCAAGTCCTCCTCTTCCGTTTAATTTTTTTATAATGGCTCGACGATCAAATGCTTGACCAAAACTGAAACCAGAACAGCAACCAAAAATTTAAACTTACAAATTATGCACATAGCCGACAACACGATCCTCAATTACAAAGGGCAAGAACTCCTTCTGATTCTCCTGCAATTCGGTTCAACCAGATATCATCAAACTCGCGAAAATGAAAATCAGTGCATACAATACAAGGGAATCAGGGTATTACAGAATTACGATTGATGAGTTTCACTTTATCAAAGAATCCCTGGAGGGAAGAAGCATCATTTCCTTCGGATTCCCCCGCTCGCAGCACGTCATCCCATGTCAATGAAACTGAGCTTCCGCCGGTGCTGGGCGGCGAGGAGAGGGCGTTAAATCGACGTCGCAGGGGACCGAGGGATGGAGGGCGAAATTGGAATTTCGTTGCTTTGAAGATGGAATACATGGAAGAAGCGTGGTGAAGATGGTTGAATTTGCGAGTACTGCAACACTGTGTTGTCGCCGTCGCGGCGGAGATGACGCCATTTGACGTGGCCATGTATTGACTTCTCTTGAGTTCTTCTAGCTACGTGGCACGTGCTTTTTTGAAAATCACATTTGTTGCTAAAATCATTTCAGCATAGTGTTGCTAAAATCGCTTTTATTTTCTCGATCCTCTATGATTACATTTGTTTTCTTCAAGTTTTGAATCATTTAACTCTTGACGGGAAGATTGGAAATCCAGCACATTAATTAGATTGACCAAAAATTCACATTTGAGTGATCTTTATAATATGATATGAAATGTGTAATGGGTCTGGTTCAGTAGTAAGGCACACTCACTATAACTATGAGATCTAGAGTTTAAAACACACTCCGATCAAAAATTGTGAATATTAGAGCAATTTCTTGATGGTGATTACCCAGCGTCATGGGACCGTGTCAGTGGACCCGTCACTCTGGTTGCGTGTCGGAAATAGTTAGTGTAGTAAACATGAGGGGTGGTTGTCTACAAAATACTGAACATACAAACCAAGTGAATAGACTATATCAAGCTAACACTTGGGAATATTTGCGTTACATGACCGGTGTATGATTTTCATCCTAGATTTTATCAAATGCAAGACATGAAAACATATCCCAATGTCTGTCACACAAGGTTGCCTACGTCTATTCCATCAACACCACCTCCGTAATTAGAAAAGTGTGTCAAACAGTTCAACCATTACGCGCTCCTCTTCCACTAAAGAATTACATCCCGGAACTCCACTATAAACGTTTCTCCCTAGGTCAGTAGAGGCAAAGGGATCGACATCTCGTGACGACTCTAGGGTTGAAACGACAAAGGTCGCTACACTACAACCCTAGTTGCTACAAACTATTATGCTTATCTATCGGGGTTCCTGATCCAGTCGAAATTAGGAATACACTCGTATTGATTCGGAGCTCACGTCCTATGTACCTACACTCACATAACTGTGATTCACAATCTTGATCCTAGCCGAACACTCCCAAGGGCAACAAGACTAGGTCGATTCATGTTACATACTACAATGGTGTATAAAAGAGTAAAATTAGCCTACATCATTTCAAGAATGTAAAGAGCTAATGAAGCATAATATATTAATATTCATAAACATATAAGATAGGGTAATCTAAAATCTCACAAAATCTCTACCAAGTCATGGATACAAATTAGATCTTCAAGCAAATAAACTACTCCCTAAGCATTAAACTCAATTTTACCATTGGATTCAATGCCCTTGGGCAAAACTAGGAAGATTAAAAGAAGAGAGAAGGGTCATTCCCTCTCTCTCTAGCTACTATTAGAAACTAGGAGAATAGAAATTTTACATTAATGTTTCTGTATCTAACTTCTTAAACTCTAGTAGACATAGGCTTTTTATATAGTAGGTCTAAAATGAGCCTTAAAGAGGCCCAGAAACTAGAGAAACCCTAGGTCGAGCGGCGGCACGGGCCATGCAATAGCACACGACCTGTGCAATAGTGCACGGGTCGCCGGCTAGATGGGGTTTCCTAGCCTTTTGAGCTGTGCGGCCTTGTACATCTCCATGGTCCACATGCTGGAAGGTTACATAGTTGTCTGAACGATGTGGCCCGTGTAGATCCATGTGGGTCGTGGGCTAGAGCTGAGCTTTTCTTCATTCGAATGGCACGGTCATGCGAATCCCAGCGGGGCTCTAGCTGGGTCTTCGATCCTTGTCCTTTGAGGCGCACTGGTCATGCAAAAAGGGCACGGCCCCACCTATAGAGAAAACAGAACGGTACAAGCCGTGGAAAAACACACGCCCTCGCGCATTTACTTAGTCGCACCACAATATTAGCTGGCACATGTCGTGCAGAAGGGCACGGTTGTGCCAATCTTCAAACTTGTGCTTCAACTCATTTTTCCTTGGCGCATTTTCACCTACTACCACGATTAAGCACGTGACCTTCGGCCTATTACCATACTTGCGAATGACCTTCAAATATATACTATCATTCTTGCGAATGATCTTCTACTCTAAAGTGCTTACGAGCGATTTACAATGAAGCTCACAAAATAGGACCTAGATGCTTGTAAGGACATAACATCCATTAGTCTAAATAAATCTACTAAATGACGGATTTAAGCAAGAAAACCAACAAAGGCTATTTAAACCCCTTGTGATGTAAACCTAACAATCAAACATACAAAAGATACTAATAAGTATGCTAAATGCATTGGTCAAAACATGCTTCCAGATGCATATCAATTATACAAAATCTCTTCGAGGATAAAACAATCCAATAAATCTCCCATATTCTAGGCTTGAGCAACTGTGTTTTTGGTTGCAGCGTATGTCTAGAAAAATTTGAGATTTTCACTTGTGTTTTCTATGTCTGTATATACCATGCATGTAAATGAATGTATTTATATGAAACAAATGTCGTGACAAGACACAACACTTCATCATTCTACACTAAACTATGTATTTATCAAAACTATTACGAACAAATTCTGAAATGATACAGCTTTTTCTCATTCTAGGACAGGTCATGTTAGTCATCACCAACACAATTAATCCGTATCCTATCAACTGTAAACTTGAAGATAGTTTATACAAGTGTACACTTCACACCACATAACTTATTTTAACATTTCAAGTTCACAACTAATCGAATCCAATGATATTTAAATTACTTGTGTTTATAAAATTATTGTTGGTGTTTTATAAAAATGAGTTATTTAAATATAATTGGATTCAAGTAGTTGTGAATTCAAGACGTTAAAATAAGTTCTGTGGTATGGAGTGTACACTTGTATAAACTATCTACGAGTTTACAGTTGATAGGGTACAGATTAATTGTGTTGGTGATAACTAACATGACTTGTCCTGGAATGAGGAAAGGTTGTATCATTTCAGAATTTGTTAGTTTCCAATTCTAAAATAGAATGCAGCACTTCATCGAGTGGTGGCTGATTTTATTTTATTTTAAAAAAATGCACGAGTGATTAAGAGAAAATATTTGTATCTACCTTTTTATATGTCGTAGTTGAGGTGATGTCGGAGCACCACTTTCGCTCTCCCTCAATCCGCCCATAATATAAGATGGTAAGTATGGTTTGATTGATGATGCTTGGAACATGATGGAAGATGCAGTGGAGTAAAAACTAAAAGAAAAGAAATTGTATAAAACATCAATTTAACCTCAAAAAGTTTTTAAATTATATTTTATAAATCTCCTAATTTTTTACTTGTCTGTTAACTTTATTAAAATTTGTCATGTCTGTTAAATTAGGAACCAATTGAACCGTATCACAATAATCTGGGGACATTTATGGTGCAAAAAATGAAACTTATAAGAGTTAAGTGCTAAAATAACCCTATGTTTTGGTCGAAAGTGTCAAGCTAAACCTGTAAAATCTAAAAGTGCGTGAATTGGGCCTTGGTTCAGTGGTTAATCCACCCTCTCTATAACAGAGAGGTTCAATGCTCTCGTCACACTCTTAGTAAGAATTGTGAATATCAGAGTAATTTCTCACTAGGGATTACCCGGTGTTGTGGGATCGTATCGGTGGTCCTCGCTGTCGTTTCTCAGCTGAAGATGGTCCATGAAAGTGTGATTATGGTGGTTCCAGTTTCGTTGGTGGTGGTTTGATGATGGTGCAGTAGTTGAGTGTTCTTCCGTGGACGTCCCTAACTATTCAAATGGATGGAATTTCAAGGCTTCACTGGTTGCAAAAGATTCAAATGGTGGTGTCTCCTAGATTAGTCTCATCTGTAGGGTAGGATGTTTATATGTAATTTAGTTGATTGTATGTAATCTTCAAAAATAATAATCTAAAAGTGCAATTCTTACCCTATTATTTTGTTGAAATGGCAATCTAACCCTAGGAACCTAAATTTGGCTGAAATTATGTGAATTGACTATTATACCTCTATTTAAAATATAATTTTTTTTAAAAAAAGTTTAGCTATAGCAACGGCGCCCTATTCAGAAAATACCTGACACCTATTCAAAAAAAACTAATGAAACTATTTCAACTGCCCATTCGTTCTTCTTCATAGCAGTGATGCCTTTATTCTAGGTTATGATGAACCAGCCACGATGGATCAGTGGTCATCGGAGCCGTTGAGTGGGTCCTCAACTCGGATATTAGCAGAGGTGTCATGCTACAGCTCTTGGATAATGGCGATGGACTTGCTGATTATTCAACCGATGTGCAACGCGTGGTAGAGTAGTCAGAAGTACAAGTGTCATGGTAGAACCGTAAGCGGCGCCAAGACGTTTTGATTCTGTTTCAGAGAAGCATTGTCACCGAATTTAATAAGCATAGGGTGCCAGAAAGGGCTAAACAAGTACTGATGTTGGTTCTAATCAAACTTTTGCAAAAAAATTAAATGCAAATTATAGTTTACCGAGCATTGTGGAGAGGTGGAGCGCAGAGCAAGGGTTTTAGAGGGTGGTTCTAGACGGTGGGTTTTAGGCAAGATGTGGTGGAGGTGGCGAAACTCCAGATTACTGTAGGCGGCGGCGGCAGTAGCAGAGCAGCGTTGGCAGTGGTTCTGGAGATGAAGAAGAAGAAGAATCCTAGGGGTATTTTTGTCATTATATTTTTAGTTTTAAATCTAGGGGTATTTTAAGGTTTGGTCATTGGGAGGTCATCGTCGTACCTCTCAAAGTTACAAATTCAAATATAAACAACCATCAAGTAAAGTAATTATGCTACCATGCAACAAGCTACTAAAAACATGGTAAAATCACAATTAACGAAGTCTTTGAGGTAACTGATTCACACTTCCAAACCTCTAATAGATCATAGACCGATTTACTCATTCATTTGCATTAATTTCCCATAGGGAATGTTATCACTTCCATATTGAAGATCAACATTCATTTCTTATTAGTAGTAATTTGCAAAGACGTTCAACGACTATTTGCAAACCTCATTGATAAGCACTTTAGACAAACGCCTAGACCTGGCAAAATATAACCGAACCCGAAAATCCGAAATTAAATAACCGAACCGAATCAAACCGACACCCGAATAGTTGGACCCGATCACTAACCCGAAACCGAAATCAACCGATCGAACCGAACCGAAACTAAAA
>JAULKK010000011.1:2700260-2713182 GCA_032355705.1 Rubia peregrina
CTTTTATATATGCACATAGGATATTATTAATCATCCTAAAAGCCCCTCATAAAGAGTCTAATAATAAAAGAGACTTTCCGTTTCCAACAAGAATACCAAAACCTTAGGTATTCCATTGGGCTGGACATTCATGCACCCAACAGTTTCCTCTCTTGATGCCTGGTTTCAGCTTATTCAACAATCTCAACCACCAACTTTTCCATGTTCTATTCAATCCTTCAAAAGTAAAAAATAATAATCATTTATTCATGCATATTATTTATCAGTAATTCTTCATTGCATATCATCCAACGACTCAATTTTGTAAGATAAGATTACAAACCTGCAGATTTGGCTAGAGTGTTCAATCTGCCTCCGCCATTACATGTGATGTAGTGGATTAGATGATGGTCTTCTTCATCTTTAAAAAAAGAAGAAGATTGTCTTCTTCAAGAGTCAACGACCCTTTTCTTGGATCAAATACTGATGATGATTCAATATCCAAGTCTATTAATATCACAGATAAATACAAGATCACCAAATCTAATTCTATAATTATCAATATCCATTCGTTTAGGCATTTTATCAAACAGACACTGCGTAAGCCTTCCATATACTTCCATTTTTTAAATAAAAAAACCCAGAAGGATTCCATATTCATGAGCCTTAGAAACCTTTCAATTAAAAGCTTTCTCAAGGATATAAATTATGCGCAGGGATACCGTACTCATTGTATCCCGGTTATACTATTTCAATTCAAATACACAATTAAAAATATCCGTTAAATATCTCCTAAAATAATGGAGGATGAATTATTATTTTATTACTCTTCTTATTACTAGGGATGCAATACTTACTACTTACTGTATCCCCGTGGTACAATATACGAAGCGTCACATACATTTAAGAGGGAACATATAAACAAGAACATGTGAGAATCGTGAGACACTTATTTATTCGAACGTTACCAGCTCTCCGGTTGTAAATGGCGTGGAGAATTTTTGAATAAGGAGCAATGTGGCTGGACTGAAATCCAGAAAGCTCAATCTGAACTGCCCGAGCCAGAAGGGAATTGAACTCCACTGAAAGAAGTGGCAATTGAAGTAATGCTTTTACATCGTTACTTCAAAGAAAATGGAATGTAAGTATTTCAGCAAGGTATTGAGCAGGACCAGAATGCGGCGATCGAAGAGGGCTTATGGTAAGAATGCGAGCGTTGCTGGTAGAAACAATGAGATCAGAGCAATCAAATGATGTCGTTTTGCAATAATAGGGAAGTAAAAAAATAACGTAAATATCCTCGATTGATATAGCATTAACAAATAATTCTCATTATAACGTACTTTGTGATAACTTATTTTATTTACATCTACTATTAAACTCACACATGCATATTAAAGTGGTGTAAATAGCATTAAGTGGGGTGCTAATAGAAGGAAATTAAAATATTTGAGGGAGACTCAGGTATCGAAATGCTGAAAGTGGCACTGAAAGCGTGACACATATTTGCAGTCCCCAAGTCGAAGAAGACGACGACCTCCGAAACGCCGTCGTACTCACCCTCCAATCATGAAGGACGAGGCCATCAGCTCATCTGTGGGCCCTCTTTTGCCTCGCAAATCCTCCTCTCCTCCACCCACCCCCACCCCTGCTGCGAGGTACCTTTTTTTATGAGCCCTAATTCCCAATTTGCTTGATTATCGATTTCAATTGCTGAGGCTCTGTGGTTTTAGGGTTTGGCTTGTTGAACACAAATGTGATCTGGGCATTTGAAATTTTCGTTAATTTATATAATTTGAAGCTTATTTTGTCAGTGGATTTATTGATTTATGTCTGTATCCGCTGGCCTTTATTTCCTGTTAGTTATGTCTAATTGAAAGGTGGAATGATTGTTGCTAAGATGCGTGTCTTAGTTTTTGGCTATGATAAACTATAGGAGTTAGTTGCTAATGGTAGTGTTTTAAAACTAGCTATGAAAGTACAGTAGAATGTTGTTTATGGGCTTCCAGTTTGGTTCCAAATGAGTGATAGGGGTTTGCGTTGGGTTTCCTAATTTCTGCATTGGTTTGTTACTCTTCAATTTGTGAGAACCTTGGGTTTCCAGTTTGGTTCCAAGTGAGTGTTAGGGGTTTGCGTCGGTATGCCTAATATCTGCATTGGTTTGTTACTCTTTAATTTGTGAGAACCGAGAAGTTATTCAGGGAAGTTTGTTGTTGCAGTTCAGTAGGGGCTTCATCCCCAGCTCTTCCTGCTAATGCTGGGAGCACCGACTGGTTTGGGCAGGGGCAAGGATCCAAAGGTGGTTCCCTTTCTCGTATTGGGTCACAGCCTTCTTGTAAGCCGTCGCTGAGTACTAGTGCTGGTGGTTCTGCTCTCGGAACCTCACAACCTTCATGTAGGCCTTGGGAGAGGGGTGATCTACTGAGGCGTCTTTCAACTTTCAGACCTGAAAATTGGTTTGGGAAGCCCAAGGTGCTAATTTTAATTATCTTTAAGCACTCCTGTATATCTCCATGCATGAAAACTTGTTTATCCTTCGAACTGTTTGCACTGTAGTACTGTGCAATCTTAATCACGTCATCGGCTAGGCCTCTCCTTGGTTTCCTGACTGTAGCATGCAGTACATGGAAACCATTTACAACTCAGAATAATTAAGACACTTTGAGTGCTTTGCAGATTCATAACTTTATTCTCTTTTTAAAAACATGATGTGTGTAAGAGGAAAATAATTTTGTCTTGTTCCTTTTGTGACTTTGGTTCAGCATGGTGTTCTCTTCTCTTCTTTGTGTGGGATTGCTTTGCTAGAATGGTGGTTAAATTCACTACAGCTTAACTTATAAAAAGTTTAGTGAAACGAATGGTGCAACTTATATCTGCTTTTGGCTTATCAGCAGTTCTATATATACTTGATGTTATAGATTAGTCTTAATGGTAAGGATGTAAGAAAATGTTGTGAGAAATCTTTAAGATAGAATTGGGTCTCAACAAATGAACTGATGTTTTACTTCCAATCATAAGTTTCATATGCAGTGCAGTATTGAAAATTATGAGAAAGGAATCCTTTATCAAGTGGACTTTACGTCAGAAATACCTAATGAACCATTTTTTAAATGCAAAAGTTCAGTCTTTTCTCATGATTTGATGAATTAGGCATTATTTCTTTGTTCAAAATGGCACCTATAGTAAGCTAATCTTCATAATTACATTGACTATTTGATTATATTCTGATTTTTAAGCATTTGTATCCATTCTCAATTAGAACGCGAACTCCCTTGCATGTGCTAGAAGAGGCTGGGTAAACACAGATGCTGACAAGATTGAATGCGAGTCTTGCGGTGACTTTCTGAAATTTACATCCTTGGCTACCTGGACTCTTTCTGAAGGTGAATTTTTTTACTTATCAACTTGTTTGGTCTCAGATATCCAACTACAATCCCTCCAGCTAGGTAAAGCTAAAATTTGGTGCTGGAGGGAGGGGAACTCTTTTGCTTCCACTTTCTCTTCTCTTGTTAAAAAAAACAAAATAGAGAATGGGACATTTGCATCTGCTGTTACCCTCTCTATTATTTACTTGCAATTTTCCACTTCAACCAGATATGGTAGCTTTGTTTGTGCTTGAGATATAGATATTTATGGTTTTAAGTGTTTTAGATGTTGAAATAAGTGCAACTTTAAATTTTTTTAGGCACATGTATATCTTTATTTATGATTTAGTTATGCAGCAAGTAAGATGTCTTTTTAGTTTCCTTTGCGTCTTTGACTCAAGCAAGTGAAAGGATTAAATTTATATTGATAGTGATAAGACAGATCCCTTATGGCTATATATTCTTCTTCTATTGGGCCGAATTTTGTTTGATAATTATGATTCTCTCTTTTTGGATTTGCTATTTGCATCAACATTTTGAGTTTGTCTCCTCTTGACTAAAAATCTAATTTCAATAATCTTATAGCTGATAGTGCAGTGATAGATTTTTCTAAGAAACTTGATGAAGGTCACAAAGCAAACTGCCCATGGAGAGGAAACAGCTGTGCAGAAAGTTTGGTACAATTTCCCCCGACCCCTCCTTCAGCTCTAATTGGTGGTTTTAAGGATCGATGTGATGGACTGCTTCAGTTCCCCTCCCTTCCTGTTATTGCTGCATCTGCAGTTGAGCAGATGCGGATTTCTAGGAGCTCAGAGATTGATCGCATTTTAGCTCAGACATATATTTTCGTGGGTGGGGAGTCTGGCTTTCGGCCAGATGTTACATCAGGAAGTGAAAATCCCCGAGATGAAGTCTTCCTTACATACTCTCATGTAAGGAGCAAACATTTATTTCTTCATTTTCATTACGGATTTGTTTTCGTCATGACTATTGAAATGGACTTTTTTTTATTTCCCACAATTCAGGCTCAAAAGTTGATAAGTCTATGTGGATGGGAGCCAAGGTGGCTTCCGAATGTTCAAGACTGTGAGGAATATTCTGTGCAGTCTGCTAGGAATGGGTACTCTGTTGTTCCAACGAACCATTGTGGCCCTCCAAGAGATACTGGCCGTGGAAAGAAGGCGATGTCTACTTCAGCAAGAAAGAAATTTCCTAAAACTGATGTTCTTGGTGTTTATTCTAAAGGGGAATCTAGGTCACCCTTGTTGGATTGTAGCTTATGTGGAGCCACAGTTAGAATTTGGGAGTTTCTTACTGTTGCTCGTCCAGCTTGCTTTGCTCCCAATAACATTGATCTTCCCGAAACAAGCAAGAAAATGCAATTGACACGTGGAGCAAGTGCAGCAAGTGGAATTAGTGGGTGGGTTGCAACAGATGGCTTGGGAAAAGAGCAGATAGAGGACCTCGAGGAAGCAGCTACAACAGATGGAGGGAAATCATTATCAAACATGGGGTTGGATCTCAACCTTTCAATGGGGGGTGGTTTAGTATCATCACAGTTGGGTGTGAGTCAAGAGCCTGAACAATATGAAGATGTGAAAAGAGGAAGGGATCTGATGATTGGACAACCTTCTAGCAGTGAGGTTGGTGATCGCGCTGCATCATATGAATCCCGGGGACCTAGTTCCCACAAGCGGAACTTAGATGAAGGTGGAAGCACAGTAGACAGGCCCCAACTAGGGATGCAGCAGGAAGACAGTGTTGAAGGAACTGTTATTGATCGTGATGGCGATGAGGTTGATGATGGCAAAGAGTATTTGGCTGGTCCTTCAAAACGTTCCAAGAGCTCAGAGATTTTTGGAACTCACCATTCATCATATAGGATGGATTCATCGGGTGCTGGTCCTAGCCAGCTATTTGGCTTTGAGATTGGAGCTGAGGCTCCGAGAGATGATTCTTTCAACCAAGGGCAGGAACAAGTATTTGCAAACCCATCTACTAGAGACTCAGCTCGTGTTTCCTCAGTTATAGCAATGGATACTATTTGCCACAGTCCCAACAATGATTCAATGGAAAGTGTTGATAATTGTCCTGTAGATACTGAGGATGTCAATTTCCCTTCAACATCGAGACAAAGATACACAGATCTGAATGAAACATCAGATCTAAACTACAGCAATCAAGCACAGCAGAGTACCTGTCCAGGCATTATTAGGAATGCAGGCGAAATGGGGGTGAGTAGTACTAATGATGAAGAAGTAGTGAATGCTGATACTGCTACAGCACAGGGAAGAGATGGCCTTAGCTTTGGAATTAGTGGAGGTAGTGTTGGAATGGGTGCTAGTCATGAAGCTGAAATTCATGGTGTGGATGCTTCAGTCCACAGAGCAGATAGTGTTGTGGGTGATGTGGAACCAGTAGCTGAAATCACTGAAAACCATGGTTTGATGGGTGAATTTGGTCCAGATCCTGGCCTCATGGGTGATTTTGTCCCTGAAGAAATGGATCGGGAAGATGCTCATGGTGATAACCAGGATTTGATGTCTGGCTCTGTTGGAAAGGCAGATAGTGGCTCAAAAATTATTGGTTCGACAAAAGCTGAGTCATATGAAAGTGGTGAGAAGACCAGCAACATGCACTCGAACCCTCTGGATAGCAGCATGCATCCTTCTCTGTCTTGCAATGCCATTGTATGCTCTGGTTTTGATGCATCTAAAGAAGAAGTTACCCAGGCTGGACAAGCACCACCTCCTGATGACTGTGGATATGGTGAATCAGGATATTTGAGTGTGAATGGGGGAGGTAGTTTGTCTTCTATTTTCTCTCTCTTGCAGATGCATAAAATGGTTTGTTCATGCTAATTATGTGCCATACTATCTTAGTTTCTAATGGCATAAACAGCACCATAAGGTTGGTCAGTTTGCTTGTGGTTTTTTGTCATTGCTTTAGCGCCCTGTTTCTTCTGGAAGAAAAATGGTCCATTTTTTGTTGCCCCTTCCCTTTTCCTGGAGGGGTAACTGTGATTTAAAAGTTCTATTAAATGAAGGCTGAAAATAGAGATTTTAGTGGTGGTTGGTCCTCGTCACTACAAACAAATTGTCCATATTCGAATATTTTTAACCGATTGTGTTTATTTAATTTTTAGTCCTTGCTATAGCGTGTAAATTATTTTCCTTTCTGCCTATGTTTTGCACTTTGTGTAACAAGTGTCAACGAATTTTCAGAAGTTAATGTTTGAGAACATTGTTAAGATTATTTTTCTTCTATAATTCTCTGTACTCCCAAAAATCTGTAGTTATAGCTCCGTTTAGTTTTGTTCTTGTTTCCAAGAACTGTTCTTTTCTTTACAAAAAGACCAAGCATTCATAACAGGCATTTCCTTTTTCTTCAACTAGAACTGTAAAATTTTAGTTTTTATAAATTTATTGAAAGACTTCCCTTCAAAGTTTAGCATAACTTGCGCTTACCATTACATAACTCTTATTTGACACTTAATACCTAAATTCATTTCTGTCTCCTTTTACCACTGTTGTTATTGGACAGCAATTTGATTTTCTTCTTCTTCTTGAAACTGTTGTTTGGGAAATGAGAAGGTCTTCTATTTTATGGTCAGGAAAAATTGAAGGCTGTCTAAAAAGGATATTGTACCCTATAATTAATTGATATTTTGGATAGTTTATTTTATTTTATAGGTTTCATGAGTTCAGTTCCTGCAATATAAGTTCTCTTATTTCCTGTTCATTTTGCATTTGTGGTGGTGTGCTAAAATTAAAATGTCTTCAGGGCCTCCTGTTGGTGGAAGCAACTATGAAGAGACTAATGAGTTTAACCCAATAAAGCTTCACAATCACTTCTGTCCATGGGTTAATGGAAATGTTGCCGCAGCAGGCTGTAGCAGTAGTAATGATTCTACTTCAAGTGCTAGCGCTTTGGCACTTTGCGGCTGGCAACTTACTTTAGATGCACTGGATGCTGTCCAATCGCTTGGACATGTTCCTAGTCAAAATGTGGAGTCTGAATCAGCTGCTTCCCTTTATAAGGTCAGTTGGTTATTATGGTGATATCCTAACGACATCTATTTTGCAGTTTGTGAACTGTACTAACATCTGAGAGATTGATATCTTTTTAAGGGGGTATCCACAGCATGAAATAAGCTGTTATACCACCATGCAAGGTGGATCAAATTTCACCCTTAAATTTTTTTTTTCCAAAAAACATGCTTTCATTTAAGTTAAGATCTATGCTTTTTTTGCTTCATTATTTTGAAGTATCTTTTAGGTAGTTATTATAGCTTATAATTTCTGTTAGTAGTGCATGTTAAGAATATCCTAGAGACTAGAGTATCAGAACCATATTAGGCATACTGTATTTGTCTCATCTTCTCATGTATTAGGTCTAGGTCCACATTTTCAAATTATTTTGAAAGAAGCAACATTTGAATGTGGTGAGAGCTGAAAAAACAGCACATTTCGGTCTCCTTTTAATTGTACTCGACCACCAAGGTGTATATAAAAGATCAAATTTCATTTGTGTAAACCCTCTGGTTTATAATATCATTTTCCTATCCTTTTCTTTTCACTTTCCCACTGGCTTAACTATGATTATCTTGTTTTTTGCTTTCATTGGATGGAAGATAAATTTGCGAGATTCAGAGTCATGGGACATGATGTTCTGTCTCATCACATTGAATAGAAAATTCGGCCACAATTCATGAAGATCCAGGCAGAAATGGGGTTATGAATAAAGTTGGATGTTGTGTTTGACACGTCTACCTGAAAATCAATCTTAATGTTTCTTGTTTAATCAGCTGGATATTTGTCACTATTTGACAAGGACTTTTACAGGATGAGCATCTTGCACCCGGACGAAAGCTTTTGGCAGGCCACTCATTTAACAAAAGTCGAGGGCAAAGCTGAACAACAGTTATTGTTTCACAAAAGAATGACTTGGTAATGTACTTAATGTTTTATGCATTATTCCTTGATGTTAACTGATGGGAATGTCTTCCTCTACATGCCTTCAATTCATATTTCATCCATTTTAAATCCCGCCCTTCACCTGCTTGATGTCTTCAATTTGCTCACCAATAGCACAGCACTGAATTAGTCACACCAATAAAACTTTGCTTAGCAGTTGAATGCTTTTTTTAGATGATTTGTCAAATCAGAAAGTTGGGTGTGCATAATTGAAAGCCTGCATTAAGATTGCTTAGGCCTTTTATTCTGTGAACAAAGGAAAAAAAAATGTTTTTAACACCAGGCAAGTAGATCACATATATGGCCATGAGCTTAAACTTAGAAGAGGCATTGCATTCATGAATGACTGATGAATACCTAGAAACTGAATAGCAATACAACTTTTGCTTCTTATCACATTATTATACATAGAATAACTGTACTAGAAGTTCTGTTTGCAGCCATGTTGCAGGATTTCCAGGTTGATGCAACCCCATACGAAACTTGATCAAATGTTCGCTTGCTCGTTCCCTCTTTTAGTCTGGTTGTTTGTTCCTCAACAAATTCACAGTTTTTCCTGCTTGAAAGAGCTCAATATCTGTAGTTTCTGCTGGATTGAAGCTTCTTTTTAGTAATTGTTTTAGTTATGAGTACCGAGACTTTTTCGGCAACTATCTAAATTGTGGTATCTGCACATGTGGAGGCAAGCTGAGATTGTCATATATTTATACTGCAGTTTTTTTTGGAGGTACAAATAAGTTGAGATCAAGTAATTTGTAAGACCTTGCAACCTTGTCTCCATCTTCGCATGGAGGCGCTTTCCCCCCCTTGGTATAGCTAGTATGATAGTTCCCTTACCAGTTTGTACCTGCTTTCGTTCTTGTGTAGTATCCAAGCGCGCGTTGCACGATTTTCTCAACTAAAATGTTTGCCAATTTTTCGTCTACTCGGAGTCTTTCACATTGAAACTCGAAACTGATAACTTTGTGATGTGATAAAAGTTAGCCATCAAAGAAAAGAAATATGAACTATGAAGAGAGAATTTACTTAATTACAAGCTAAAGCTACAAGGGAAAGGGTCAATCTCAGGAAAGATAGTCTTTCCATTAATTTATTGACAATTCACATTGACTTTTACGTTAAATGTTGTATTTTTTAAATATAAAATTCAAATATTGTATTATAAAAGTTAAAATATGTACTCCCTCCGTCCCAACTGTATTTGCATAGTTTCCTCTTTGGGATGTCCTAGTTGAATTTGCACACTTATCATTTTGGGAAAGAATCAACAATGAAAAAGGCTTCATTACCCTCAAAGTTCTAAATATTTACTTTGGCCCACATGAAACCCTTTTCCCCCCCACTCCGGCCGCTTCCTTTGCTTTGTCTCCTCCATTCTCTCTGTTTCCTATCTCTTCCATAACTCATTGCATCTTCCCCCCTTCCCTCCATCTCCATCTCTATCGATATCTTTTCTCCTCCGTGGCCATCTCCTCTCTTCCGTGGCCATCTCCGTGGATATCGTCTCTCCTCCGTTGCCATCTCTGTCGATATCTTCCCCCCTCCGTCACCATCTCCTTTTTGTCACACCCATCACCATCTACGTCACATCTCACCCACCGCCATCTCATCTCCTCCGTCGCATCTTACTCACCACCATCCCCCCTCCGTCACATATGGGGATTTATATGGGGGATTTTTGGTTGAGCCCACGAGTTTGATTCAGAACCTGGGTTTGGATCGATTTCGCTTATTTGTTTGTCATTTGTTGTTGATTTTGAATAATAAAAAATAGATTTTAGATTTGATATTGTGAGTTTTTGCTTCCGGGTTTGTTTCGTAATTGAAGGTTTTGAATTTTGGATTCTATATGGGTGAAGATGGTACATTAGTTGTGGTTTCGTAGGTGGCGGAGGTGGTGGCAGACCACGAATGAGGTGGTGGTGGAGGGTCTAGTGGTGGTAGAGGCCCTGGTGGTGAACGAGAAGAAGATGAAGGGTATTATTGTCCTTTCACGTGGTTAGAGTTTTTAGTTCCCTTTTCTCTCACTGCAAATGCACTTGGGACAGAGGGAGTAATTGAATGTGAAAATGTAAAATATAAAAAATATTTTTACAAATTTTAAATTTAGTATGCAATTTAACAAATGTAGTGTATAAGGTAAAAAATAAGTGGTCTGTCCATAAGTTTATGGACAAGCCGTCTGTCTGGAGACCCACTCATTAAAATATACTCCCCCCATCCCACTATAAATTGCTTAATTATTTTTTTACGGTTTTCAATGAACACGTTTGACTGTAAATATCTCTAGTTACCTATAATGATGTCGCATGAAAATTAATATTTTTAAAAATAGATATTTAGATGAATCACATGATATTTTTATTATATGTAGATTAATTTTTTTAACGGTCAAAATTTATAAAATTTAACTCACAAATAATAATTAAGCAATTTATAGCGGGACTAATACAGTACCTGTTAAGATGACATTTGTTATCCATGGGCAGAGCCACTGGGGTGGGTATATGTCCGTAGCTTTCTTTTGTCATTTTTTTTCTTTAAATCAACGAAGTTGAAAAGTAATAATGCAGGGGATAACTCTTATAGTGAAGCGACTAATCAAATGCAAAATCATAACACTCAAAAATTTATACAATAAACAACATTCAAAATTTACTACAAATTGGCATCGAGCATTTATAAAGATTGATATATCCTCAACTTGCAGTTCAAATGTGGGTATCCGTACTTTTATGTATCTGCACATTCAAATATTAACATGTGTAGGTAGTTTAAAATGCGGCATGTGGCCCGATTTGGAAGAATCACTTGTTCCTGGATTGATCGGACTGGATAATAAGGTACTCGTTGATCCTTTTATAATTTAAAATTTTAAGATAAATTATTATTTTATTATGTAAATAAATTTGTATTAGTGCAAGAAAAATATCATTATGGTGATGACAATGTAGTTTAACAATTGAATTATTTTGACATTTTTTTACAAATATTTATCATTTAAAATTTAGCATATAATGATCACTAAGAATAACAAGTCCGTAACCATCATCATTCGCTAGCTTGGATGAATTTTACAAAATATGCTGAAATGATGGAAAAAAATACTGTGTTAATTTTTGGATTTAGTGGAGAGGTTATGATAGTTTGATATGAAATTTTTGACGGAGAAACAAATGATTTTTTTTCTTCAATTGGACCTACAGCTAAATAGAGTTGTGGTTGTGGGCATAACTGAAGATTTGAGGTTAAACGGGAGGGGGCTGAGCTCAAAAGGAACAATTAAGAATTCGGTTGAAAGTAATTCAAAAAGAAGAAGACGAATTCGGTTGAAAGATAATGATTGAAAATTTAGCACTTGTATATTATATTAACTCACATGATCTAATAATTAATATTACATATATATGAACAACTAGAATTTGGAGTAGATATGTTGTGAAAGTCCGATTCTATTAAGTGTAATAAATTATTTTTGCTCAATTTCATTTTGTAAACATATTAAATATACACAAAGTCTTGTTTAAGGCAAGCTAAACTTTAGGTCAAGGTTTATTGTGTAATTATAAGAAGTTTCATTTTGGGATGTTTTTTTGAAATATACTAATAAATTTAGGGACATTCTATGGAATTATGAAAATGGCATAAATATCCCAAAAATATCAGAGTTTTCCATTTCCTTTTTTCCGATTGGAATTCTCCTCCACCGATCGGACTCTATAACCGTCACAGCTCCGCCACATCCCCGCCATAGCCCCGCCACATCTCAGCCACAACGCTTCTTCTTCCTCCGCCAGCGAGATCATTGCAACGCCGCGCCACTTTTCAGTTGCTCTATGCCGCTCTACATCACCGACGAGATCGTCGACCACCGCTAAGGCACCAGCGACGGAAGCTCTGAACTTGTCTTCGTCAACAAGCTCTGCGACGCAGCTCTAAACTCAGTTGTCATCGTCGACAAGCTCTGCGCCACCTTCTTCATCAACGCCGATGCAATCAACGTCGATAGAGTTCATGAATTGGCGGAGCTTGTTGATTGCAGAGTAGTCGAGGCGGTTGATTGCAGAGTTGCGGTGGAGGTCGTGTATCGATGAATCTAGGGTCTCAGTGCACCGACATCGCGGTAGAGGTAGGGTACCAATGTTTCCGGCATTGCGATCGACGATTCGATAGAGGAATCGATGTTTCTCGGTGGCTGTTGGTGCAGAATGTCGAAGAAGAAGCTTGCGGGTGAGATCCACGCGCTATGTGGAGGTGAAGCTCGTGCGTGCAAACACGCGCGGAAGACGACGTTGACGACGGCAGTGGACAGACTGAGGTTTTTCTTCCGAGAGGTGAGTTTAATTTTGTGTTTAGTTTTTTAAAAGAGATATATCGAGGTTTAATATTATTTTACTAAGCATATGAACAATAAATGTTGTTTGGCCTAGTGGTTAGTACTCCTTATGTGAAGTCAGAGGTCTGGGTTCGAATCAACATGAGAAAAAAATTCAAAAAATAGTGGTTAGTACTCACCAGGAAAATAAATAAATCAACATGAGATTTTTTTTAAAAAAAACATCAACAAAAAAACTACGGTACCCAAAGAGTATAAATAGATGG
>JAULKK010000011.1:2726632-2739150 GCA_032355705.1 Rubia peregrina
GGCAGGTATAGCCATTTTGCTAACCACGCGGTCAACCCATAAACTCAACTCATTCGACCTGTTATCCATTTAACTCATACCCACTTGGGTTTAAAAATAAATAACATGCTTGACCTGCGGGTTACGGGTCAATATTGTCACCCCTATCGATTCACTTGTTCCATTTTCCCACCCTCGAAAAATTGTGTGATTCCTTTGTACCGACTGAATTTGCAAACTATCTTTGTCTCGGGTTAAATTGTCCAAAAAAATTACAAGCTAATCAAAAAAATTATCTAACCGTTAATATGTTTAACAACATATAATAATAGACTAAATTATTTTTTTGGTCCCCAACATATATCACAATACCATCTTTTGGTCTCCGATGTCAATACCGCGTATATTCAGCAATCAACAAATACAAAATGATTTGTTTGGTCCCCAAAGGTGGTTTTCAGGTATATCGAAATTATTTTCCAATATAACCAGGGTATTTTGGTAATTTTACTAAATACAAACATTTTCAATTATTTTCCTATAAAAACATTTTTGTAATTTTTTCCACGGCGGCGTATCTCTGCTTCTTTTTCGGAATTATCTCTGCGGCGGCAGTGTATCCCTTTGCCTCAACTTATCTCTATTGTTGCTCTGCTTCTTTTTCGGCGAGAAACGATCGACGGAGAGGAGCTCCGTCGCCATGGTTGCAGAGTCGGAAAGAAGAGGAGTTCCACTGCTGTGGTCGCAGAAGGATAGACGACAATGAGCTAGGGTTCGTCGACGACAGTGAGGTAACCGCTAGAAATTGCATATCAACGGCGAGGAACGATCGCCGGCAACGAAGCGAAGGTGGCAAGGCTCGCCGGAGATGAAGCAGAGACCTGGGATTTCAACTTCACTAGGTATCCACCGTTCAGATCTCCACCGCTAGACCTCGAGCTCTCGGCGATCCCTTGGTGAGTCCACACCAACGTCGTCGTTCAGCTCCACCCGACTGAGAGGAAGCTACGCCACACACCACCTTGTTCAAGATGAGCTAAGCTCCGTGTTGCTCGGATTTTGCACAAACATGATGGATTTTACCCTGTTTCACTTTGCTCTCGAAGATTTGATGTAACCGGGGAGTTTCTTTTTGTTTTTCGGCAACTTAGGGACACATAGACATGTCAGAGAATACGACAACAGAGGATTTTTTTGAAGTTTTTGTAAACTCAAGGGTATAATGGTGAATTTATAAATTTTCAGCCAAATTTGCCTTTGGTCTTACCTGTAAACCACCCTTAGCGACCAAACGAATCATTTTGTATTTGTTGGTTGCTTAATATACGCGGTATTGGCATCGGGGACCAAAAGATGGTATTGCGATATATGTTGGGGACTAAAAAATAATTTAAGTTACTTTTGAGAAACTACTTGCTATGACGAATACAACAATATCACATACGATAATATTATTGCTTATATACCTACTCAAATATGAGGTCACAGTTTGATAAATATTAATGTCAAATAGTAAGAGTGCAGTTTGAGATGGGACGGAGGGAGTACTATTTTATCAACATTCTTAACATATGTGTGACCATTAATTTCAATTAGTATATATGCACAAATATCATTATGTGAGATATTTTTAGATTCCCGACATCATGAATTTCCATAATATCAAATTTTGATACACCATTAATAAACATAACTAAAGTTATTAACGGTAAATATTACTTGAGAAAGTTGATTAAAAAGTGTGCACATTCAGCTGGACGGAGACAATATAAAAACACATGAGTCTGTCTCTTAAAATACGATATTCTCATAAACTATGGAAAGACTAAAGACTTAAGTGCAATTTTAAGATAAATGGTTGAAAATTCGCAGGTCCAAATCAATTAAAATTCGAGTTGAATTCCGGTTATACACTTTTTGAATAAACCATTGCGCCTATTTAAAGCAAAATCTCACCTTTCTTTCCTTTTTCTCAAACCTTCCATCAGCTCAAATTTCATTGTGTTATGATTTAATGTATATGTTTCAACCTAAAGTTATAATGTTTTGTACTGAACAACTCATGAGATATTTAGAAATTACAGATCAAAGAAGAAGAATTGCAAAAAAAGTTAACTGATAACAATAATAAGTAACCCACCCCCCGGTCCCAACAGAATTGACATATGTTTATTTTTTACCATAAATATAAATTAATATACATATAATAAATAAATCATGTGATATATTGTTGAATTCATCTTAACATATATTTTCTAAATATCAATTTTTTATACGAAATTGGTATATATAGCTAGAGTTATTGATGGTCAAACATGATTATTGAAGACCATGACAACAGTAAATCGGCCATTTCTCGTGGGACGGAGGGAGTATATAGTAGTTTTATAATTGTACAAAAGGTCCCTAAATTTATCAACATATTGTTAAAAAAAATCAGCTCAAATAAAATTTCTTATAATTACAAAATAAACCGTAACCTAAAGTTTAGAGTGAATAAAAGAAGACTTTGTGTTAAATAAATATTGTAATATGAATTAAAGATAATACTATCTTAGTTAGGTAATTTCAATTATTAGATTTAAGATATGTAATTTCAACTATTTAATTTAATTATATATATACTATAGTTAAATATATAATAATATTTATTTATTGTAAAATCTTGTTTTAGACCAACTAATTGTTATAAAATATCATTTTATAATTGATGTAACCACTAACTAGTGGGGTGATTTGATGTTTGTTTTTATTGAAATGAGATTTTTCATAATTGTTTTAACTGTTAGTCGGTTCATCTGGTCTAATGTTTTTTGTCCATTTTGAGAGTTCTCTGGATTGGATGTAGAGATGATTCATACTCCCTCCATCATCCACCTCAAATTGCAAGAAATCTTTTTCATTGTTATCAAGAACACAATATGTTTAACTACGTATAATAACGGAAAATAAAATTTTAATATTTAGAAACTACTTGTTACGACGAATCCAACCATATAGAATATGATAGTATTATTTTTTATATGTCTATTTAAATATGTGGTCAAAGTTGGACAGTGAATAGTGACATAAAGTGAAGTGTGCAGTTTAAGCTGGGATGGAGGGAATATGTTGGTTATATTTTGTATTGAGAAAAGTGTCTTTATAACCCTACCTACTTCACGTAAGCGACAATATACCTTTCAGTGCTTGAAAGTGCCAATATAACTTTACCTAGTTGAGATAAGGGCAAAACTACCCATTCCGATCAATTTTAGCCAAAATTTGGTGAAATTACTATTTTACCTCTCTGGAAAAAAATTGAAATTGAAAAAAATGTGAAATTACATTTATGCCGTATTTTCTCCATCTCCCCTATTTTCTCCATTTCTCCTCTTTTCTCCATTTCTTCTCTTTTCTCCCCTTTCTTCCACCGACTTCACCTCTGCTCTTCTTCTTCTCCCCTTTCTTCTCCATCGACTTCACCTCCGCCTCCTCTGTCCTGGTTTCAATGACGTCGCCTGTCCGCCTCTCGTCAATGGGTCGTTCTCCTCCGATGCATTGTTCTTCGATGACGTCGTCTTCTTCTTCGATGTTGTCAATGGCTCGTTCACCTCCGATGGCTCCTCCGCCTCTGAAGCATCGTTCCCCTTCGATTACGTCGTCTTCTTCTCCCCTCTCATCGCTCCGACACTCCGCTCGTAACCCTATCTCTGGTTCTCCAGCAATTTTCAAGTCTGAGGTGTGGAAATACATGTAAGATTATCAATAGGTTGTCTATTTGAATGTGTGTGAGCTGAATTTGTTGTTCCTATGTCCAAACCTTGCCTTTTGTAATGTGCGTATATTGCTTCTATGATGTTGCCAATAATTTTGCTTACAGGACACTAGTGTTGGCTGGGTTGGTGGGGGTGGGGGTGGTGACGGAGTTGGCTGGTTGGGGTGGTGGCTCTAGGGTTTAGATTGGAAGGGATCGATGGCGGGGGTGGTGGAGGTGATGAATTTGGCTATTTGGAGGTGATGGTGGCGGTGGCGGGGCTGACCGGATGGTGGCAGTGGCAGGGCTAGCTGGGTGGTGGTGCATTTGGGGGGTGGTAGCGGACCGGTAGCGGCTTGGTGGTGGTGCCCTGGCGGTGGAAGTGGTGGTGGTGGTCCCTTGCTAGTGGAAGTGGTGGTGGTGGCTGGCTGGAGGTGGTGGAAGTGCTGACTGGCTGGTGGTGGTGGTCCTCTGTTGGTAGAAGTGCTGGTGGTTGGTGGCTGGCTGGAGATGGTGGTGGTTTGAGGGTAAAAATGTCCTAACACTCATAGGTTTTAGGTTAAAGGGCATTTTAGTCATTTTACATGTGGTCAACATCGGTCAACGCCAGAAATAGTGTATTAGGATTATATTGGCATTTATGTCAACTAGTTAGGATTATTTTTGCACTAAAAATTATCTGGGGGTTATATTGGTAATATATCCTTTTGCATTTGAATTCCCAACTTGATGCATAGAGTTGTTTTCCTGTGTTTGGACTTTAGATATAGTAACGACACCCGATTTTTAATATAAGTGCTTATACAACCATAAAATTCTTTTTCATGTTCTAATGGCGGGGCTTAATTTAGGGGAGTAAAACCATCCAAAATTTAACTTGAAAATTGAATAGGGGTATTTTGATCATATCCAAAATTTGGTCAATGTAGGAATTTAACCGATCAACGTTGGTCTTCGGTCAGAGGGTTGCATTTTTTTTCATTCAACGAGAATTTGGGGTTCTACCTGCACAAAAAAATTGAGGGTTGTATCTTCACTTCTCAAGTAATTAGAGTTGCTTTGAAGTTTTTTCAAAAAAAAAATTTAAAAGGAAACTCAAGAAATACTACTCCCGGACGATCATTTACGAGGATTTTTTTAAACATGAATGGACGATATACAGAGTAGATAGAGTGGGGATAAAGAAGGCAGCAAAGATGCAGGCGCAACACTTGCTACTCCACAACCATAATATTCATCCTCCCCGACCGCCACCAACTCTTCCACCTCGTTCTGCCCTGCAACTCAAACTACTCCCAGACGCGGCGCTCATTCGCCCAAGAAGCCGCGCATTTCCATCTCTTTCCACCACAAAATGGAGAAACTCTGCAGTTTCAGCCTCTCTTTCACCACTCGATCTCACCGAGGATAACATAATCCAAGTCTTATCAGATGCAAAAACAGAGGCAAGTTTCACTTGTTTTTCTGCATTCTTTAATAACACTTGGTTTTTATTCCGTCTTCTTTTGATACACGCAGCTGGCTCAACTGTTTGATACTTCTGTCGGAATTACCGGTATGCATATTTTGATACCTCTCTTCAATTGGGTTTAAGAGATTGTTTTTGTTATTGATGATGGGATGAAATTTGCAGGGAAGGCAGAATTAGCGGACTTGGATGGACCGTATGTGAAGATTCGTCTCAGTGGCAAATTTTGGCATCAAAGGTCTCTTGTTGTAGCAAGGTTGGGCAATTACCTTAAACAAAGGATTCCTGTGAGTATGTTGCAATTCACATGTGTTCTTCTCTAACACTATAAATTATCTGAAACGCTGCGCTTCTGATTTCGCTCTTTTGATGAGAGTTTGGAAATGTTCTTCCCTCAGGAGATCTTGGAGGTAGACATAGAAGATGAGAAGCAATTGGATGACAGCCCTGCCAATTTCTGATATCCCTCTTCTTGCCACCATTTTGTAAGAGAATGTGCATTTTATAATGGAAGTGACAGCATTGCTTCTGTTTTTTTATTGAAAACATGAATGTTTTACTTACGAGAAGACATTACAAACTGATTGCCTAGATAAACTCTCCAAATTGAACACTACGGGAAAGCATAACCCTTCTTGTTTCGAAGTTTGCTGCTAGCAGAGAATGAGTTAAGACACGCAGTAGCTCCGCTTGCAATGGTGAAGTAGCCGCAACCACCTGATTGTTGAAAATATTGTAGCTATAGCAGATTGCCAATGCTTCTACTGTCGGTGCTTTATTTTGACAGAGCTGCATCAGTGATGACATGCAACTCTGACCTTTGCTGATTGATGAGGTCCTCAATATCTTGCAACAGATCCCTTAGATGATCGCTAGTATGGTCTGTTTCCTTGCTTGAGACCATATCGCGATTGAATCTTGTGTAGGAATTGAAAAGTCAGTTGCTCTAATAGTGCCATTCCAGTATTTCCAAATTTCCCAGATAGTACAGAAAGATAGCTGTATCAGCAAACATGTGTGAAAAAGTCTTAAGACTGTCCATTTTCTTTGAAAATGGTGATCATTACATCAAGAAACTACACATTTGCACAAGTGCAAAACATCGGAGGTTGTTTGAATCTATTCTATCTCATTCGGCAACGAGAACAAGACTATGATCAAAACCAGCCACGGCCTGCATAACTTCATAGTCTTCCAGATGATCGACTAAGAAAGGTTCTGGTTCATCGGCTGAGCTGCCTAACCCTAGCCGGCCATTTCTACCACAACCCCATGTCCACAGCTCTTTCCTGGCTGTCACAGCCATGGAATGTGCCCGTCCTCCACACACCGATACAGGCGTCTCACCAGAGATTGCGTCCACCACGGCAGGAACATTCTCTACCCCATTTCTTCCAAGTTGAGAATTCCGGTTCCAGCCCCATGAAACAAGGACTGGTGGTGTCCCTTTGCGTTTCTCTGAAAAATCCTGAGCATGATGGCAAACTGCAAAAGAATGCCCCATTCCCGATGCAATAGAAAGAGGATGAAACTCCATCTTCTTGTCAACTGGAAGCACTCCTAGATCTTGTTTCACTCTACCCAATTGGCCATAAGTGTTGCTCCCGCAACTCAAAAGAGTCCCATCCCCTGCAATTAGAGTCAGCCATTAACAACATATTCTCAATGTGAAGCATCAAACATTCAGTCGTGTATAAAATAAGCATATGACTTACGGCACAGAACCAAGGAATGGTCAAGACCACAAGCGACATCAACCACTTCAATACCATGTAGTTCTTCAATCAAACAAGGTTCCCATATGATCGGCATATCTTTCTCTCTCTCAATACTCTCTGATACTAGCTTCCCTGCTGTGTCGAGCATTGAGCGCGAGGTTCCTTCAGATGGCATACATTTGCCCGGGTCTGCATCTAGTGGAGAGGGTTCCAAAGGTCTTCCGACTTTACCTAATCTTCCATCAGCATAGTAACCCCATCCAAACAGTTTTCCACACTTAGTCAGAGCAAGTGCATGTCCCCAACCAAGCGAAACCTGCAATTGCATTACCAACATTAGAAACCTATCTCCCAAACCCTATACATTAATCACACACATTCATCAAGATTCAAGCTACTCTCTTTCATTTAGGCAGCGTGAAATTTACACATGACCATTCTACCTTAAGCAACCACCTTAACAATTTCTTCTTCATCAAGCGCTTTAACTCGAGATGGAGAAACAGCATCCGTAACACCTTCTCCTACACCAAGCTGCCCACGCTTCGACTTCCCCCACACCCAGAGCGAACCATCCTCGCCAATGGCAGCAGAAATAACCCCAGATGCAAATGCATTTCGAATTCTAACTTCATCTAATCCTTCCACTCTTCTAGGCTCACCCCATGTCTCCCTACAATAAGTACAGCACAAGTCATAAAACTGTGGGAAAAGAGTAATTTGTTACTACCAACACCAAGTCCATCAATTATAAACTCCATCTGTCCCACTATACATATAAATATGTTCACTTGTTAGATTCGCCCAAATGGATTTTTCACAACATCATAAATACTTCCTCCCTTTCATTTGACGTGGCACACCTAACTTTTTAGGTTGTTTTTGTGAATTTGGCGTATTTTCATTTTACGGTAAAGATTCCTTTTATTTCATCCGTTCATTACTATAATCACTTTCTAAATTCAATTTCATCCACGTATTTCATTAACATAAATCCAATAACATAACTCTATGGTGCTATATCAACAAAACGGAGGCAGTGGCAAATTTTAAGCATGATTTTTTTTAGGAAACATCAAAATATAATATAAGAGCGATTGAAGACCTCGGGGAGAGAGGATGGCGGCCGAGTTGGAATTCAGCGTTGCGGCCCCAGGACCAGAGGTGGCCGTCGGCAGTGAGGGCGAGGGAATGGTAGTGGCCGGTGGCGATGGCGCAGACATTGGGCGGAAGGCCACAAACGGGAGTTGGCTCGTAGGCATCGGAGCCCAGCCCCGGCAGGCCCAACGCCCCCTGGCTTCCATCGCCGAAGCTCAATACGGCGGTTGTGAGGAACCGGCGGGTCGTGAGACCCGGTTTAGGCTTGACCAATCGGAGCATTTCTTTTATTCGTTTAATTAATAATAATGATATTATCAGTCGGGGCTCTGTTGGGTTATCATCGAATTTTTTTTTTGTATGTTAGCAAAATTTATATGTTAAGATGTTGGGCCAATTAGGTTGCGACACGTGTTACACAAATTATTTATTCTTTCCCAAAACACACATTACTTTACTAAAAATAGAATTTGTGTAACACGTGTCACAACCTGATGGACCCAACACCTTAACATATAAGTTTTGCTAACATACAAAATTTTCTCGGTTATCATCCGTCATCATACTGGCCTCCTACAGCCAAGGTTTTTTCAACATTGACTTCCAACGAGATGACACAGATTTGGCCACTTTATTTTTTAAAGTTAAATTTAAAAAACTCTGACCATAAATATAAATTAATTTATATATAATAAATATATCATGTGAAATATTTTTGAATTCATTTTAACAAATATTTTCTAAATATCATTTTTATGCAGAATTGGTATATGTAACTAGATATATTAACGGTCAAACATGATCATTGAAGGTTGTGAAAAAGCAAACTTGTCAATTATGCTGAGACAGAGGGAGTATAGTTTTATCTGATCTCTAATACTACATTCGTTTCGTTGGATGTGACATCAGAAGTTTAGGTGTTTGGATTTAGGTGAATGAAATGAATGGACGAAATTAAATTTAGAAAGAGAAAAGTATAATGAGTGAATGAAATTGAAATAATATTTCCATAAAAAGAAAGTGTGTCAAATTCACAAAAACAACAACAAAAAAAGTGTGTCACATGCAATGAAATGGAAGAAGTATGTTTTTTTAAAATGAAATTGTATTAAATATTAAAATTGAGTTACAAAGATTGGAGGTGAACTCCATGATGGAAAATCACGTGAATTAAACTTAGGGTATTGTGCGCCAATTGAAGGACAACTCTATTTTCCTATCTAGGGATTATCAAAATTCATGATTAATTTTTTAATATTCTCTATGACAAGACCTTAATCAATTCTATCTTCATCTCTTTTTTTGAATAGCATTGATAATTGTTTGGGTGTCACCCATAATGAGACTGGAGAGTAATCTTTTTTTGATAAAGCAAATGATTTCAGTGGCCTTTTAACTATTACGATAGTTCACATTTGACCCCTTATTTTTTTTTCTGAACACTTTTAGCCCATCAACTTACATGAATGTGAAGTCATCGCCCTTCAGTTAAGTCAAAAGTGTCAATTTTAAGGATAAATAGATCATTTTCCTTTTTTTCTTTTTTTTTCTTTTTCCTTTTTTTCTTCCTTTCCCATTTCCCCTTCCTCTTTTCTGCACCCTTGGTTCCAGCAAATCGTGAAATCTTCGTATAATGCTCGACGACATTTTGATTGGGGAGGCGTGATGGAGCTTCGATTTTTCGGCAAAGATGCAGCCGACTCAAGGAAAATCTGGCATTGTCTCCTCTTGAATGAGTGTCATCGGCGCTTGGCTAGCCAGAGCATAAATCGAGATCAGCTATTGAGATGACATATGCGAGCTTGCTGGCGGTATTGGTTGCTCGGGCACCAGGGTTGGTGCTGTCGTGATGGCGTAAGGGGGTTCATGTGGTGTCGGTGGGACGGTAACTGATGCTAGAGGGTCACCAATGGTGTCGCGATTGGTGGATGGTGGAAATGCAAAAATGCAGGAACAGAGTTCTTTTTCAACACATGTTCGTTTTGGGCGGAGTAGCTGGAGTTTGGTCGCCCGACATAGAAGTGGTCAATGCATCTCCGCGCGAAGTTCAACGACGGTTATTCTGTGAGAGGATTTGTAGCGGTTTGGAATGTTCTAACCTTAAGACTGGATTTATCGCTACCTTTAGGTGGTATTGTGATGACGGCTTGGTGGCTCAGGGGTTGGGATGATGCGCCGAGTTGAGCAGATTGGTGGTTGTCGTAACTCCTTCTCAATCGGAATGGAGAGGGTAGAGGTGGCAGATCGGCAGGAGTGATATTGTTTTAGCAGAGCTGAAGAAGCGACGTCTTTTCCTGGTGGAATTGAGTGGCTGGAGGTGGCAACGTGCAGCGATGGCAGTAGCTGTTTAAGAATGAGATTAGGGGGGCTGGATTGTAATTATAAAGGGGCTAGGTTGTAGTTTTAAAAGGGGGTCGGGTTTATAAATTAAAAAGATTAAAACTTAATTTTACCCTCAACTAATGGAGGAAACTTTAGAGTTAACGATGTGACCTGACGGAAGGGCTACGATTCAGCAGTTTTGTAAGTTGAGGGAATAAAAATGTTCAAAAAAAGAAGATAAAGGGTCAAAGTTGAATAATCGTGATAGTTAAAGGATCACGAAAATCAATTGCTCTTTTTGATAAATCCTTAAAGTGCTAAGAAAAGTGCAGTTGCTTCTGCATTTTTTGTTGAATACACTTGCCAAATTCGAACGGATTCTCCATGTACCCATGAACCATCTATAACTCTGACATATCATCTAAAACAAGTGAAAGTTGGAGCAGTGGTCGCGTCAAAGTATAATGATGACCCTGGAGAGTTTTGAATGATAGTTTGGGATTCTCTTTCTGTGTTATGGCTATTTTAAGTGAAAACTTCTTTGGATTTGCCCAATTTTATTGTGTGAATCTTATCCAAATAGTATTGAATCATGTGTGTTGTCTCCAAAACATGATATGCTCCATGTAGCAACTTATTTCTATGGTACCATGGATGACATAGAAATATAGCGATCAAGGACATGATGTCATTATCCAAATCCAAAATTAAGTCTCTCACCCACAGTGCTGCACATGGTTGTTGGTATGTATATATTTTAGCTTGTAGATCTGCTTCTAACAATGATTGGTGAGCTAAGGGACGGAGGAAGAAAATATGCCCGGGAGAATTATCCTCCATTGTGCCTGTAAGACAACATTGTTCTGCTGAGCATTGTCGTTATACACTAGTAGGGGAAGTGGCCATTACGGGCGATCATATCGGACTAGAGAATGTGTTTTCAAAGTGTCTTATCTGGCCGTGTCTTTAATCGCGACCAATTAAAGGCGGTTCTGATAATCGCCTTTTAAAACACTCATTAAAGGCAGTCATGAACCGCCTTTAAAGGCCATAAGAACTGCCTTTAATAGGTTCTGAACTCGAAACCAAGGCAGCCTTCATCGGCCGTTGAGGTACCTTACAAACTCGGAACACCTATTGAAGGCTGTTATGAACCGCCTTTTAGAAATTCTCCACTCGTAACCAAGGAAACCTCTATCGGCACTGGAGCTACGTTCCAAACTTAGAATGACGCAGGGTTGCTCACTGCGAACCAAATTCAGTACCTAATTTTGGTCCCATGGGATGCAGACTTCCCGTTTCGGTCCCAAATTCTGGTACTTCTCTGTAAATTCATGTTCTCTCTTGTTTTTTTATCAATTTAACTTCCGAGTTTGGAATTCTATTCGGCTCAAATGATATTAAAGGGACTAATTGGTAAAAAAATATTGTTTTCATTCATTTTCCGGCTCAAAATAGGCCTCATTCAACAGCCACAATAGTAACCCAATGCACGGAATTATTCTACAAGCTCACAAAAATTTATAGATAATGCTAACTAAGGGATAATCTATAGATATGTATAGAAATCAATACAATTCTATTACAAAATTTCACATCACGCTAATTTTCCTAAATTGTATTACTCTACCAAGTTAGTGTTCCCAAGAGTTGCTGAGAGGCTGATAATAAGATGTCTAGCCAAATAATTCCTCGGATTGTTGATGTCTTCTTTCGAATAGGGCCTTGTTGCTTTTGGAAGAACCTGCGAGTAGCAAGTTAGTAGCAAATATCATGTTCAGATTGAGACACTAAGCAAATGTATAATTACCTTTTCAATTTCAAGTAAACCCAACTTTACTGCTTTTATGCACTCTATTGTGTACAACATTACGTAAAAGCCGCACTCCCATGTTTTCTCTTGTATCTTGTACTGATTTAAAACAACATAAAATTTAAAACATCTAGAAACACATTAATAAATCATATTCGGAAAAAAACAATTGTGCAGTATTATATTTTGATTTAGACCACTTCAAATTTGATTGCACCACATTCGCTAGTGTCCTTCATATGGGACTCCAAAATATTGACAAAACCTTCCGATGGTTGGAAGTACAATGGATTCATCCAATACACTCGTTTCTTTGTTGGAAAAGTCATGATCAATCTCCAATGGTCCCTAAAATAAATTAATTTCATGTTCTTTAAAATGTGT
>JAULKK010000011.1:2759301-2776319 GCA_032355705.1 Rubia peregrina
TTTTGCCCTTAATGACCGTGAACCCCACATGAAAATGATGTACTCCCTCCACCCTCCCCTCACTGGTTCCTCCTCCGGCGAGGCACAGCCGCCCCCCCTCCGCCGGCGAAACACCGCCGCCACCCGCGAATTGAAGCCCGTCACACCAGCCACCCCAAATCAAAGCAAAACCCTAGATCAAAGCGAAACCCTAAATCGAAGCACAACAATAGAGGTAACGCGTAGGTAAACTGGAATTACGGATGACGATGCAGCGGTGCTGGAATTACGGGCGACGCGGAGCAGAGGTGACGCACAGCATACGATGCGGCACAGAGGGATCTCAAACAAATGATGATCAAGACAGGTCTAAGTGAATGTGAAAGTTTAGGTGATTTATTTACTTGGACTAACAAACAAATAGATAGTGTAATCTACTCCCGGATTGACAAGGCACTGGGGAACAGACAGTGGTTTCAAAAATTTCTAGAGGGAATTGTTGAAAATATAGGTGCTGGTGTTTCTGAACATGGTTTATTGAGGTTGAAATTTACTGAGGAGAATGAGAGACAGAGTAATCAGTTTCGCTTCATAAATTTCTTGCTTGAAAAAGAAGAGGTATTACTGGCCATTAAAAATAGCTGGGTGAAACCTGTAACGGGTAGACCAATGTTTGTGGTATGGAGAAAACTGATAAGATTGCAGGGTGATTTAAGACCTAATTTTTTTATAGGTAGGAGGTATGAAAAATAAGATGGAAAAAGCCAGAGCAGACCTGGAAACTGCCCAAATAAACCTGACCAAACAAAGGATGAATAGGGAGAGTATACAAACAGTAATATCATGCATTGAGGAGGTCTTCAAATGGAATTGTATAGATGAAAAAATTCATAAACAAAGGTTTAAAGTGGACTGGTTGCGTTTGGGAGACATAAACAATGCCTACTTCCATGCTTCTGTGAAAAGAAGAAACAAAATGTTAGGCATGATGAAACTGGAAGACGAGAATGACACTTTAATCACTGATCAGGCTGGAATTGAAAATGAGGTGATCAGGTTTTATGAAAACTTGGTTGGCAAGGAGGGAGAGAGAACTGAAGGCATTGACATAGAGGCAATAAGGAGAGATAAATTGATGTATAATGAAAACAGGAGAACCCTAATGAAGCATATCCATGTGGAAGAAGTAAAAACAACACTGGGAGGAATTGGCAACTTGAAAGCCCCTAGAGGAGATGGATTTAATGCAAAGTTCTTCAAGGTGAATTGAGAGGTTATTGGAATGCAGTACATGATTTTTTTTGTGAATGGAAGACTATATAGAGCTATCAACATCACTCTAGTTACTCTCATCCCCAAAAGTCACAATGCTGTGAAGATCAAAGATTTTTGGCCGATTTCTTGTAGTTCCACCATTTATAAAATTATCTCCAAAGTGCTGACTAATAGACTGAGGAATGTGATTGAAGGGATCGTACAGGGTAATCAGGCAGCGTTTGTTCCGGGGAGGTGCATACACGACCATATTACGCTAGCGTATGAGCTTGTCCAGGGTTACAATAGGAAGAGTGGAGGTCCGAGATGTATTATTCAAATGGATATCCAGAAAGCATATGACACAGTCAACTGGAAGGCTTTGGAACAAATCATGTTAGAGATGAAATTCCCTAATGGCTTCGTGAAATGGATAATGTTGTGTACAACACCTGTTTCATTCTGGTATATGATTAATGAGAACTTAACCAGATTTGTGCAGGCCAAACATGGATTGAGACAGGGTGACCTGATCGCACCATTGCTGCTTGTGCTGGTTAGGGAGTATATGTTGAGGTGTCTACAGAAAGCCAGTGCTAATCAGATGTTTCATTTCCATCCCAAATGTGACTTACTTGGGATTACTAGCTTGAGCTTCGCTTATAACGTCTTACTGCTGTCAAAAGGAGATGAACAATCTGTACAGATACTGATGCAAGCTCATAAGAGATTTGAAGAATCCATGGGACTTCGAGTTATTAAAAGAAAGTGTCATGAATATTTTGGAGGAGTTGATGAGGTGCAGAAGAGCAGAATCCTGGAATTAACGGGGTTCGAGGAAGGAGTACTGCCATTTAGATATTTGGGTGTTCCATTAGCCAGCCAGAAACTCACGATACAAATGTGTCAGCCGCTTATTGAGAAAATAGTGGACAGGGTTAAACATTGGAGCTCCAAACTCCCCAGCTATGCCAGAAGGATGCAACTAATCAAAAGTGAACTATTCGCTGTGGCCAAATACTGGATGCAAGTTTTTTCCTTTGCCGAAAGCTGTGCTGAAGTACATAGAAGCTGTATGTAGATTTTATTTGTGGATAAGGGAGAGAATATTTCCAGGAAATCTCCGATTTCTTGGGACAATATATGTGAATCAAAGAAGAAAGGAGGGTGGAATGTTACATCTCTTCAAGAATGGAATGAGGCATGTATTATCAAGACTCTATGGAACTTAAATAGAAAGCCTGATCGACTGTGGATTCAATGGATTCATGCTTACTATATAAGAGGGATGGAGGTAGTGGATGTAAGATTCCCAACTAGTTCGTCCTGGTTGATTAAAAGGCTGAGTAAATGCAGAGACCGAATGGATAATCTGAATTCTTGGCTAGTCCAGAAGGAGAATACAAAATATTGTACCAGGAAGTTCTACAAAAGCTGAAAATGGAGAAATCTTCTATGATATGTTGTAAAAAATTTAACGAAAATCATGCAAGACTCAGAGCCCGTTTCATTCTTTGGTTATGCTATTACAAAAGGCTGGCAACGAAGGACACATTGAGGAAATTTGGAATTGCTGTTGATAGTAAATGTTTCATTTTATGATGAAGAAGAGTCAGTGCAGCATCTATTCTTTGAGTGCTTCCAAACAAAAAATGTATGGAACAACATATTGAGATGGCTACAGAGACCAGGGGTTCCACTTGGCTGGGATGAAGAGTTGAGCTGGATTCTGGCGAACATCAAAGGCAAGGGCTCGAAAATGCAAATGCTAAGATTGCCATTTTTGGAGACTGTGTATTGGATTCGAAAGTGGTGGAATGATAAGTGCTTTTTGATGAAGGATGCAGAAAGTGGAATAGTTAACAAGATTCTGGAAAGTGTTGTATATATAGCATGGACTAAACCAAAGTTAAAAGTATAATGTGTGAAGTTAATGGCTGAGATAGATTAGTTATACTTGTGGTTGTATATGACTTGAACTCAAAGTTTTGGAAGTTTTAATGAAGTTATTACTTTCCAAAAAAAACATAAATCCTAAACACAATAAAACACGCTTGAACTACATAATGACCAAAATCCACAAAATAAGCACATAAACTCTAGAAAATCACATGAACCAAAAAATTAAGCAAAATTTGCACAAAAAAAACAACAAAATATGCATAAAAATCTTAGCGAAGACATTACCTTCGAAGATAAACACAAAAAAGGACTAATTGTGTTAGATCGCCGGAAATCAAAGCTAAAACCAGAAAAATTGCCGGAAAATGAAGCATAACTTGCCTAGGTTCATTGTGAATCACTGCACGCAAAAAATAAGGAGGAAAATGGAGAAAATGTGTGGGTAAATTGGAGGAAGGGAGCGGTTGTGTGCGATTGAAGTTTGGAGCTCAAAGAGCAATGGGGAGAGAAGTTGCAGAAGATGGAAGAGAGAGGTGAGAGAAGAAGAAGATTTGTCATTTCAATTTCTAGTGATGCCTGAATTCATTTGGTCAGTGTCGGAAATGAAGAGTTTGGGAATATCGGCATAATTAGACCAACAGTTAGGGTTAGACTGACACATTTGATAATGAGTTAGGGTTAGTTTGGCACTTTCTCAGATTGCAGAGTTATATTGACACTTTCAACCAAAAGTTAGGGTTAGAAATATAATTTTCCCAATAATAAATCATCAATATTAAAATCTAAAAAATAAATTCACATCATTAAAATATCAAGACATATATTAAATAAAAATATATAATAGTTTAAAAGGATAAACATCACTATTAATTTTTAAAATGACATATTGAAAAACTAACACGTCAATCAAAATGAAAGTATAAATAAAATATAAAAATTTAATATGGAAAATATTACGACTAAATTGTTATTTTTGGTCCCTAACATAACATCTTTTACCATTTTTTGGTTTCCGAGAGCAAAACCACATTTTCTAGTACCCACAAATTCAAAGTGAAATTTTCGATCCCCATTTCGGATGGTTTTCAGGTAGACTATATTATTTTTTGGTCCCTAACATAGCATCTTATACCATCTTTTGGTCCCTAAAAACCACCTGAAATCTGATTTTGGGGACCAAAAATTTCACCTTGAATTTTTTGGGTACTAAAAAACGTGGTTTTGCTCCCGGAGACCAAAAAATTGGTAAAAGATGCTATGTTGGGGACCAAAAAATTTTAGTCAAATATTATTAACTAGTGTCGAAATGTATAAAGTCACATTTTTAGCCTGGAAATACAAGATTTACATTAAAATATAAAACTTAACTTTAAAATTGTGGGGGGGGAAATCTGGAAAAACATCCCAAGGTTTGGTTGAAACATCAAGTATTGCAAATGAAACATCAAGTCCGGTAGTAAAAACCGCGCATTGCACGGAAAGGAGGGGGAAAATTTGATCCCCGAATTTCTCCAACCCGAATGCTTAACCAGTGAGATTCTTATGACCCGAAATCAACAATTCTCCAATTATTTATGCTTAACACCCCAAAAACTGGTATTTTCACCAAGATCACTCATTCCTTTCCTAAACCTTCCTAAATTATATTTGGAACCATCATCTTTTATTAAACTTCATAATATTGCACATTAATCCTTGGTCTTGCAGCGAGACGGTCTCGCACAAGACTTTGTCATGCTTGTAATTGATCTTCACAGATCCAAACCTTCATAGGATTGGGGATTCTAATTAACCAACCTTCCGTACATTTAGTTTCTTTTAAAAGTACTTCGTGATTGTTTGTCAAAATATTTTAAAGAAAATGTCATAAAATTCAATGAGATTGGAAATTAAAACCATAATATAGCCACTTCAAATTGCCTTTTGGATTATATATAATAGTTGTATACCTCATTTGTGATAAATTTTCCTTGTTTTTACAAATTACTAGTAAAAATAAATAAATTCTTGGACCATCCATTTTGTGTTTGTCAAAAGTAGCCGTTGTGCAATGTCGGTTTTCTACCTAACTAAAGAGCCACGCTCCCTCAATACCACACCTACACACTGTCTTCTTCTTCTTATTCTTCGTAGCTCCAAATCCCAGAATCCCATTTGTCAGAAAATGTTTACTGAAGGCTTGGACGAATCGGCCATCCAGTGGATCAAACAGGTATTCAGCATAAAACTCACAATCTGTTGGTCTTTTTCCTCAAATAATTGATGGGTTTTAGTTCGTAAATTGAACACAAGAATCTTTTTGGTTGCAGAGTTCGAATGTTGAAAAGCCCCAATTGAGATCCCCTCTGGCTGAGAACTCTCAGTATGATAGCCAGCCATACCCAATTCCGCGGTCTCCTCTGGGGTACGGATTTTCTGGGCCCCACACTTTACCCCCTTTGAAATTCCATTCTGGGCTCCTGGGGAATCAAAATCCAGTGGCACCGAGCTTGCATAGCAGTGAAGATAGCTGTGGCAACGATGATGATGAAGGTTATGGAGATAATGATGGTGAATGTGAGAGTGTGTCGTCGGTTTCTGATGACATTGGTAGAAGTTGCCCCGAAGAAGAAGAAGAATTTAGAGAAGCAATTTCTAATCATATTAGGGGTAATTCGGGCGTGAGGTTAAATGGTTCGAAGTTGATCAGAGGATTTTCGAAAGAGCCTCTCCGGGTTGAAGTTCCGGGTAGAAATAGAAGGTTTACAGATAGTGGTGCAGTAATTGGGAGTTCTAGGTTTCGAGAAATTCGCCAATCACACAGTGCATATGTGAGAACCGAGCTCTTGTGTTTTGTTTAGATAGGATTTGGGTATTCTATGAATTTTCTAAAATAAATGTTCGTGTTAATTTTGAATGCAGGCTACACCAGTAGGTACATTTAGCGACTTGGGGACACCTAGTGCTCCACCCCTTATGGAGATTAGGCCAGAAGGGCAGAGCTGTGAGACTGAAAGTGCGTGTAGTGAGGATCAATTCTCAAACGTGCCGAAAGGATCAGCAAAAAAAGTCTTCATAAATCAAAATGAAGAAGATTGCAAGGAAAGGTAAGTCAATAGCGCATATGAGATTCATTTCATGATGCAAGAGCCCTTTGTATGTTATACTTATGACTCTATGAACCATTATATTTGTAGGGAAGACAATCATGGGATGATGCCAGGGGAAACAGAAGCAACTAAGGTTTCTTGGGAAGAAAATTCGAAGCCTGATTCACCTAATTATGATGCTAGGTTTGGAATACAATCTCTAAGATTCATTGAGCAAACTAGTCTTAACATTAAACAAAATATCCATGCTAGATTTTGATCAATGGTATGTAGTTATTTTTCTGAAGGATATGAAGTATGTTTGTGAAAAAATTAGTAGTGTGCAAGGTACCCAGATTTTAGATAGTTATTAATGAATACAGGTGAAGACTCAGATTTTTTTTTTGTAGCATGCATGTCTTTTTGCTAGAATTTGGGCATCAGGGCAAGAACTGAACATTTTCTTGATAGTCTTACTATTTACATCTCTTCCTGAATCTGCCATCCTTATTAGAGTATTACGTAATGTAGCTCTTTTCCCTTTGGATACAGTGATCAGAATGCATGGCAAAGTTTGATTACTTACGATGCATGCATTCGCCTATGCTTGAATGCTTGGGCAAGAGGTTGTTCAAAGGCACCAGAATTTCTGAGAGACGAATGTCGGCTTCTACGCAGTGCCTTTGGGTATGCATGCATCTATAGATACCAACTTACCATTCTATATAATCAAACTCAGGAAACTTTGATTTTGACATGTCAGTTTCTATGCTTTTGCTTTCTTGTCTGTAGTCTACACAAGTTCCTTTTGCAACCTCATAGTATGCAAACAGCAGAAAGGACAAGGGATAAAACCAAACGAGCATTTCCCCAGAAAAGGAAAGAAATTGCTGGAAAAATCCGTTTGGAAGGTATGAGATCTATTTTCTGATAGGTACAGGGGCATAATTCCCCATGGCCTCCTTTAGCCATTATAGAGCATTGATGCGTACAGGCCAGATTCACTATAATTACCTGAACAAGTTATGGCCATTCTTATAGTGCAAAGTTATTGGTTTGATCTATTTATATAACAGTATTGGGTCTATTTCCGAGATTTTCAAGTTTAATTTTGCAGATAATTTGCAGCCCCAAAATCAGTGAAAGCTATGAAACATAAGCAAATGACTCCATCTCTTAATTTTTAGTTTAAATCAATTGTTGCAGAAGATTTTTTACAATGTTAATTATCTGATATATGCATGAATTTACCATGGTTTACTTGTAAATATTTCCAGTTAAACATAATAACATATTATTTTCTGGTCTTTCAGTCAGCGGAAAATTATTATTTCTCAATGGATTTGTATAGGCTTTGTAATATGGGGCTTTTTTATGGCAGTGAAAAAAGTTAGGATTATAGCAAGGAGGAAGCTTAAAAGCACAAACTCACTGCGAGGGGCATTGTACATGCAAGTGGGAGCGGAGTATGTTCGGCAAGTCTCATCATTTGTTTTAAGTGGAATTAATTCCCTGAAACTTACTTCATCTTCATTGACAACTGATGGTAACTCTTTAATCCATTTATCATTGAACTTTAAAGACTCAGACTCTTAATAAGTGAATGCCTATTTGTCATTTTTCTCCATGAATTCTAGATACAATGTAAAACCTAATGCTCTAATAATATAAGGAAATAAATCTGTTCTTCTTGTTGAAAAAGAAAGTTCCATTGTCAAAGTGCTAAGTTGATTTCATCTTCGTTGATGGCAGAATCATTCTCATGCATGGTTCAACTGAAAAGTTTTATGGAAGACAATGAAGATGGATTAAGTTCAGCTATTTCCTTGCATCCTGGAACTGGTGACTATCATGATTTGTAAGTTTCAGATTGACATGTAACTCCTCATGCACAAAATAGTATGTGACTTAAGCAGTACTCTGGTATAAAAAACTAACTACAGGAAGCAATTCTTTTTTTTACTGCACCGTAGCTTAACAATTAAGGTATCTAGATTCTTCTTTACCTAAAAAGGTGGTACCAATCCATTCTTGCACATACCACTAGAACACACTAATATAAGTAAATATTTCAGTTTTCCAGAAAATCAAGGAGATTCTGTTCTTCTGGAAGTCCTTGATATGAAGAAATATGTTCAAGGACGAGCTGTTATTCCAGTTTCATCATTGACCGAAAATCCTGTACGTGCCCAATTTAATTGCAGATGAAATAGACTGGTAATTTTTCCACCAAATATTGATTTATGTTTTTATGCAGACCGAGAAAGTAAAATGGTGGTCTATTTATCATGATGATCATGAATGTATTGGGAAGGTTCAGCTCTCAATTAATTGGACTAATACAAATGATGAAACAACCCAAATAAAGGTCTGTAATTTATTAATAAAGTATGCCCTGAATCTAATTTTATAGATACTTGCCAACTCTTTATTCGAGTGATATTCATGCTTTATAGTGAAACTCTTAACTGCTACTTCATTTGTTTCAGAATGCACCAATTGTAGAAACTTTTGCTTATGATCTATTGCTGGAAGCTGCCATGCGGGCCAATAAATTCCACGCACGAAACTTGCATCTAGTTGGACCTTGGAAATGGCTACTTACTGAGTTTGCCGAGTATTACGGAGTTTCAGATTCTTATACAAAACTAAGGTCCATAAAACTAGACCTGGTCAATTTAGACTTATGTGTTTCTGTTGCTAGTGCTATATGCATTATATTACTACAAAAATTTATGTACAGGTATCTTTCAGATGTGATGGATGTTGCTACTCCAACTAAAGGTTGCATCGATCTTGTGCATAATTTGTTGTTACCTGTTTTGGAGGCACGAAATGATAAAAGATTGACAAGACAAGAGGTAAATACTAGTTATATTTACTTCATTTCTAGGGATTTGAGTACAATAAATTTCATAGCATACTACATGCTTGTTGCTAGTTTATGTACTTCACATGTCTTTTTCTTACAATGTTAGTATAGGTTATATCACATCTCTCTTACAATGTCATTACAGGTTATGTTATATCTGTCACCTCTTGCTTCTGACCTAATCAATTTTGGCTGCAGAAAAGTATATTGCTGAATTGTGAAACCCAAGTTGAGAGTCTCCTTGCAGATGTGTTCCAGAACTACAAGTCATTAGATGAAAACTGTCCGACAGGTATTGCGGACATGTCCGCTCCAACACTAGAATCAGCAGCACCATCACTAGCTCCTTCTGTGCAAGTGTACACGCTTCTCCATGATATACTATCCGAAGATGCTAAGATCACCCTAACAAAATATTTTCAAGTAAGTTTATTACTTTTAATTTCTTGATGGAGTGTGGGTTGTCTATGATAAATCTGTTGATTAGAAATAACCACTAGCTCAATTGTTGATTTCATTCATGCAGACAGCTGCAATGAAAAGGTGCCGGAAACATATGCTAGAGACCGATGAATTTCTGTCAAGCTGCTCCGAGGGTCTTGTCATGGATTCTGTGACAATGTCCACTGCATATTTGAAGATGAAAACTCTCTGCTTTAACTTAAGCAATGAGATTCAGGCTGACCTTAAGATCCACGGGCAGCGTATACTCCCTAGGTACAAGAACAAAAAGTTATATGGACTTATTCCACTCCTAATGTTGAGGATTTGGTCCAAAATATATCTGACATACATAGAAGTTATCTGGCAACTTATCCTCATTTAACAAAGTGTAGTGTTCATATATTTTCTGGCTTCAGTATGTATCAGCTATAACAAGTACTTTTGTAATATTTGCTTCTTTCTTTGCAGCTCAATTGATCTTGCAAGTAGCAGTGCTGCTGTTTACAGCACAGAACTATGTAAAAGGCTTCGATCTTTCCTTTCTGCATGGCCTCCTTCAAGTCCCCAGCCATATGTTAATGAACTTATTGTAGCAACTTCTGATTTCGAAAGAAATCTTGAATCTTGGAACATCAGGTGCACAAACCAACTCCCCTCAAATGCAAGTGTAAATGATTATGATTGTTTGCTAATTTTCTTGCCTGACTCTGAATGTTGTAGGTCAGTTCTGGGTGGTATTGACTCGAGGGACTTGTACCATGGTTATATAATGGTCTGGGTGCAGGACATGCAAGTGAATCTGCTGGATCAGTGTAAAGCTGAAAAAGTAAATAAGCTCATGCAAACAAAGATTATAGTTTCTTTTTGGATTTTACAAAGTTTAATCTTCTTTAGACACTAACAATTTCTCGTCTCCTATGCAAGGTGCCTTGGTCAGGAGTAACTACAAATTATTCTACTTCCCCTTTTGCGGAGGAAATGTTCGAAAACCTAAAAGCTATACTTCATGAGTATGAGGTGGTCATGAACCGGTGGCCTCAATACACCTTGATTTTAGAGAATGTGAGTTTTACTTATTCTGTGAATTCATAAACTTGACAAAGCCTGTTCTTTTTTACATGCAATCATGATTTTTTGAGCAATCATCCTCAATATCCTATATCTTCCGTTATCTATGGCTTCCTACAGGCTGTTGCATGTATCGAAAGAGCAATCATAAAAGCCCTTGAGAAACAGTACAGTGATATCTTGACTCCTCTCAAGGATAGTGTTCCAAAAAAGCTTGGAATGCAAGTTCAGAAATTGGCAAGGCGGCAGTCCACTGCTCTGTATTCAGCCCCTGTTCAAGTTAGTGCCCTCTTATGTTGATTTTGCATTCACAAGCTCTGAAACACACACACACACATCAGAAACCTGACTTAGGCGGGTCCAAAAAAACTCGTTGACTTGTATCCGGCAATGGCATTTCATTTGTTGCTTCTAATGTTTTCACAGTTAGGGACCTTTCTAAATACACTCAAGAGAATACTGGATGTCCTCCATTGCAAGATTGAGGATATCCTCAAGGCCTGGGCGTCCTATCTTCCATTAAATGGCGACAAGAAGTCAAGTTTTGGAGAGCACATGAATGGAGTCACTGTGCTGTTGAGAACCAAATACAAGAACTACATGCAAGCAATTGTGGTGAAGCTTGCTAGCAATGTGAGTTCCCATTCCTTATCACCCATATTTTCTCACATTTCCTACAAAAAGTGTGGATAGATGCACAAGTATTTTAGACAGCAGAACAATATTTGTATTTATAATCATATGGGGTTATAATTTGCCATGTGTATGATACTTATCTGATGAGTGGGATTCTGTTTATAGAGACTAAGTTTAATGATTGGATTGTATCAGATGCAAGCCAGCCGGGGCACAAGGCTACAGAGGATCCTTGAGGAAACAAAGGTGACGGATGGAGAACCCGAAATTCGGGAAAGAATGCAAATGCTGAGCACAGAACTCTCAGAATCCATATCCAACTTGCATGAAGTGTTCACAAGCCGAATATTTGTGGCCGTTTGTCGTGCATTTTGGGACAAAATGGGACAGGTGAAATTGCATACTTTTTCAGTAGATGATGAATTCACTTCTTTATTTAATCTTCCATGAATGTCCTCAATCCTAATGCATCCTCTTCCTTCAATATTCAGAATGTACTGAAATTTCTCGAGGGTCGAAAGG
This sequence comes from Rubia peregrina, assembly GCA_032355705.1. Taxonomy (NCBI): domain Eukaryota; kingdom Viridiplantae; phylum Streptophyta; class Magnoliopsida; order Gentianales; family Rubiaceae; genus Rubia; species Rubia peregrina. The sequence goes on from JAULKK010000011.1 coordinate 2,771,047, forward strand.
AAAATCGGGTGTGGTATAGTGGATCTTATCATGCTCTTGGGGTAAGTGGCAAACAAGTTCCATATCATTGAAGAAATCATACAGATTTTCATCCTATAATGGCATTGTTTTGTTGTGTTTTTCAGATTCTTGATGACATATTTGCATCCCAGATGCAAAGACTGCAAGGAAATGCGTTGCAAGAGAAGGATCTTGATCCACCTCCCTCAATCAATGAAGCTAGGTCAATTCTTTGCCGAGACAAAAATGGGATGGATTCATCAACTTACCTATATTTTTAGATTTAATTTATGCACCAATATGTGAACTACTCATATCTTCTGTAAAGTTGTGTTGACAATAATAGTAAGGAAAAAAAAAGGCTTCTTATGTGCTTATATTAACAAAGTTTTTACAAGTGCAGATATAACCTCCAATTGACCTGAGGTTTAGGTCAATGTCGATGAAAATTCGAAACAATGAAAATGACCATGAACAAATACTATCCCATCTGAAAATTGTGGGGGATGGAAAAGGAAATGATTTTCTCCTAAATGACCATTCCCTCAAACACCACCATCCCACCACCATGCAAATCCCTCAAGAATAAATTTGTTCTCTGGTTTCATATTCAACCCTATCAATCATTATCCCAATAATGTTCAAGACGGATTTACCTGAATCTTCTTCTTCGCTTTCGACTGACGTAGACCATGACAGATTTCACTGAACCCCAGTTAACCTAAGGTTCAGGTTAATGTCGATCACCCTTCAAATACCACCATCCACCACCACAAAAACTCTCAACCCACACGATCACCAAGAACCAATTTGTTTATTGGTTTCATAGTCAACCTTCTTAATCATTATCCCAACAACGACCATGACGGATTTCACTGAATCCTCTTCTTCACTATGAACTGGCACTGACCATGATGGATTTCACCGAGCCCGGTTGACCAGAGGTTCAGGTTAATGCCGATCAAAATTCGAACAATGAAAATGACCATGACCAAACAACATCATTTGAGTTTTGTAAAAAAAAAGAGAAAAAGAAATGAGTTTCTCCTAAACGACCATCCCCTCAAACAACAACGTACCTATACCATGCAAACCCGCAACCCCCACATGATCACCAAGAATCATTGTGTTCTCTAGTTTCATAGGCAAGCCTCTCAATTATTATCCCAACGGTGACCATAATGAATTTCACTGAATCCTCTTCTTCACTTTCAACTGGCGCTAACTATGACGGATTTCATGGATTCCACTGAATCCCAGTTGACTGAGGTTCAGGTCAATGTTGGTCATCATTCAAAACAAGGAAAATAACCATGATCAAACACCATTATTTGAAATTTGTTTTAAAAAAGAGGGAAAAAGAGAGAAATAAATGAGTTTCTCCTAAATGAACATCCTCTCAAAACCACCATGCAAACCCTCAACCCCCACATGATCACCAAGAACCAATTTTTTTTCTCTCTAGTATCATAGTCAACCATCTCAATCATTATCCCAGCAGTGACTATGATGGATTTCACTGAATCCTCTTCTTTGCTTTCGACTAGCACTAACTATTCAATTGATCCTCTTGTGACGACCATAATTTTGACCGAATTTGAATCTTTGTTGTCAACCATCGCTGGCCTCTCGGCCGATAACTCAGTGGTGAGCTAGGTGTAGATTATTCTCCATTTTGCAAGTGCAGAAGCCATATACATTACCCACTGGTCATTTTCCCACACTAATACTTCTTCGCGAAGTAATGTTTATTGTAGTACATCGGAAGAATCATAGTGGTTGATTCGAGCGGGACATCCTCATGATGGAGTAATTTGGTGATGAGGTTTCCGTATAGAAGTTTTCATCTCCTCTTGCTTGCAGCGACTATCGCCATCTCGGCCATCTAGAAGAGTAGGATGAGGTCGTTGATGATGCACTCAGTATGAACCCACGAGATCAAGTTCTTGGAAATGAGCTCGTAAACCATCTGATACTTCAGTCTGAGAGTTCCAATATTGATTCTCTCGAGATCAGCAATGGAAACCTCATCACAGTTGAAGTATTTCGCCACCAGAGGGTTGGGGTATATGTAGTTAGGGCTATTTCTCTCCCCTGGCCATGTGTCACTCAAATATAAGCAACAGACTCCGATTGTTTCCTTCTTGATCGGGCACCCGATGGCCTCATTGATGGTCTCGTAACTAATTATGAACTGCTTCTTGTTCACTTTAGTTTTGTGGTCACCATTTTTGAGGGTGTTGAGGATCGAATAAAGTTTCACGACCTCTTCTTGATACAATGGATGTTGAGGCACAAGAGGTTGTGTATGTCAGATCTCTTGAACGACTCCAAAAATTAGTCCAAGTGTTCAGTTACGGTCATTTCGGCTTCAATGACCCGGACATCATATAATCCCCTATCTGAGGGAATGTTGAACCTTTCCTTGTTCTCATGGTGTATAAACCTAGACCTATCAAACTGGGGCCTAGATTTCAACTTCTTCTTTTTCTTTGGCGGTTGGAACGGCCCGGCCTCATCCGTGAAAGACTCATCTCTAGGCATCACATTTAGAGTTTTCATTCTAGGCATTTTCCTACACAAATAAATCAATTCATGTCAAATTAAATTAAAATACAACACAAAATTTATCCATATTAATCCACAACGAGTTTAGCAAAAAAACTAGAAAATTGAAAATAGACCTCCACAATTAACAATAAACCACTAATAAATTAAAGCATATCTTCACAGTTGAAATAAATATACACACACCATACATTCAAATATATTAAAATAATTCAACTTATACACATTAAAATCTAATTATATGCATTTTTATATTTTTAAAATTCATCCACTTGCCACGTGCCAGAGTTTTACTGGACCCTCAACCCCACATACTTAATCCCTCCACATAAAAAAAATTTCTGCTCAAGTCAAAACACACAACACACATACAATGATCTACCCAATTCCAAAGCAAATCAACTTTGAAAGCCACCAACACTCAAACTTTAACACCAAGTACTGATACTATACACCTAAGACAATGAACACATGAACAAATTACTGAAATAATTGTACAAAAAAGTATAATACTACTCATACACCACAATGAGTAGTTCAGATCAAGAAATATAATACTACTAAGGAGAATCAAAACCTATTAAAACATTATCGTGAACTTCTCCAGTGGCTCACCAGTGCCGAGTTTCGAGGCTAGGGTTCCGGAGAAGAAGAGATGAACTACGAATAATGGGGAGAAATGACGGAAAGGTGAGAAGATGCTGAAATAACCACGTCGTAACTACAAATCTTTGAATTAAAGGTACAAACCTAGGGTTTTAGAGCAGAGCATGGAAAAGAAGAAAGGAGTAGAGCAGCAGAGGAGCGGTGGACGATCGGAGAGGAGGAGTGGCTGACGATCGGAGCGGAGGACGATCGGTCAAGCGGTTGAAAATTTGGGATGAAAAAAATGAATGAATTAATAACTAACCTTATATACTACTGCAATTAAGTTCCTATAACTATTTAAATTTCAGAGAGGCCCTTGGTCTCACCCAACTCTTTGTATTTTCTAAATCCCCTCAACGCAATTTTAACTCTTTTTTCTAAATGTAGAAGAGTAACAAAAAAATTACTCCATTTACATTCATGATTCAAACGTCTAATAAACTTGCTATTTTCCTATTCAATCTGTGCCACAAATAACTTTAAATTTATAAGTTTTTCATACATAGGAATTCAATCTATCAAGTTTACCTTCATCAAACCCCTAGATTTACCAATATTTGCTACTTTTCGACACTATTCATGACATAACTAATGCAAAAACTTACTATCGCAGATTCCGGAAATATTCTTACTCCATCTGTCCCTTTTAGAGCTACAGAAAGAGAAAGTTGAACCAAAAACTTAAACTACGCAAAATATTGAAATTACCCCTCTGCAGCTCCACTTTCCACCATCCATTCACTCAGTGCCTTCAAATCCTCTATACTATCACCCTACCTTCAAATCCCTATTTCCACCACTACCAGTCATCCTTTCCTTGCAACTAATTCGAAACTCCGCAGCTATGGCACTCGCCGCTCAGTAAAATCTCAACTCAAATAATGATAAAATAAATAGTAAGAACTCACTTAACGAGGCAGAAATACAAAATGAGGGGAAAAAATCTTTGATTCAGTGGATTTGGAGTAGATAGGAAATCTATGGTGGAACTTTGGAGATTTAAAGAAGATGGAGTTCGGCGATGGTGATCATGGAAAGAATTTGTGGAGGCAATTTGGAGAAGATTTAGGGTGAAGACTTGCAGATTTAATAAAGATTGGTTCGTTGATGGTGATTTTGGAGCAGATCGGCGGAGGTTAATTGGAGAAAGAAGACCGGCTGATTATTTGTAGGAGATCGGCTGATTATTTTGAGAAAGAATATCCATGTTCTTGAGGAGATGTTGATGAGAGAGGAAAAGAGCTGGAGATATTGACGAGGGAGGAACAGAGTTGGTGGAAACGGACTAAAATTATGTAAAGCACCAGGTTGAATTTTACCATTTAATCAGGTTTATTAATTTAAGTTTAGTGGAATTTATTAATCATTTAATCACTCCATTGTTTTAACGTAACATTGGATTTAAGTTTAACATTTAATTTGATTGATAATTTTAATCACAGTTTAATTTATTTTGTAAATACTAAGGGTAAATAAGTATTTTTACTTGTTATACTTTTCTAAAGTAGAAAGTGTGCAGCTTTGTCTGGGACGGATTTAAATGGAAAGTGTGCATCTTGAAATGGGACGGAGGGAGTAGTTTATTTAAGTAAAACAAACAAATCAATGTCATAGTTTTAATGTGATTATTAAGTATACAAATGTTAAAAAGCTGTTCTTGAGTCAATTGAATCAAACTGATTTTGTATGTAGTTTCGGCACACACCAATCGAAATCAGAATTATTTTGGGACATATCCTCATTTGCATGTTTACAATTTTGATCTGATAGTTGGAAAGATGAACAATCCTACTTGCCACAAATTCTGTCCCATTTTAAATTGTCCAACTCACTATTCATAAAATAAAATTTGATTGGAAAATTTAATTTGTCTGTAGAAATAAGTTTGTTAAATCATCTTTACTTAATGTTACATCCTCTTTACTTCTGTGGATGATTGAAAATACTTATTGTAAAGTCACGTGTAATGGAATTATGGAGAGAATGTAAATACACGTGTATCTCTTGGATTAATTAATTGGCAATTTGTGAACTTATGGTAAAGAAGAAAAACTTAC
>JAULKK010000011.1:2776419-2791301 GCA_032355705.1 Rubia peregrina
AGTATCCATCCCTCCTCCACTCCCTACCCTCCGGTGGATGCTGTCCTAGCCCCTCCTCCGCCCCTTCTCAACTTTTCCTCTGGTTTCGCCACTGACTGGAGATATAATACTAACCGCATGATAGAGATAAGATATGACTTACGTTCGTGATTGGGTGAAGGTGTAATTTGAAGTAATAATGCAGTTGCAAGTTGGTGCATGTTTGTAATAATAGCATGGAACTTGCACGATGAACTTTGAATTACTCTAGTACGTCACTTTTGGTTTACCTATTTCTGAATGAACAAAACAGCTACCCAATTTCTGGCTTCCAATTAAGACTATTGGACCCTAACTAAAACCTGTCCAAACTCTTATGATAAAGGTCATACTACTTTTCTTCTCATTAGTAATTACATATTTATTTTTTTATGATATTAGTAATCATGTTTGTCCTTTAATATCTCTAGTTACATGTACTAATTCCGTATAAAAATTGATATTTTAAAAAATACTTCTTTTGTCCCAGCAGTTATGGCATATTTTTTTCCATGGTATTCAATGATTATGTTTGCATTGACCGTCAATATCTCTAGCTTCATATACCAATTCCCCATAAAAATATTGATATTTAGAAAATATATGTTTAGATAAATTCAACAATATCTCATATAATATATTTATTTTATATATAAATTTATATTCTGATTAAAATTTATCAAATTTGACTTTAAAAATGCAAATATATCATTACTGGTGTGACGAGGAGTATAAGAATATGACATGACCCTAAACAATGCATAATCACTTACTTCCGGGAGGAAAAATAAACGGAAAATTTATTTGTTAGAGAATTTTGCATTTGGGGGTGTTGGTCGAATCACATCTCGCCATGGGTTTAATTTTTCATTAATTTTTTCACAAAAATAGTTTGATATTATGTAGTAGGTAGATTCTTGGACACATAGCAAAACGTTTTCGGCCAACACCCCACATACAAAATTTTCTAACATATTTTTTTCTGAAAATAAACTAATGACTAAAGTTGTTTACCATTAATGTAAACACGCTTAATTTTTTTGACATATGTACTTAAAAGTGCCCCTCCGCATACAGCGCAGGTCCTAACATTTGGGGAATGAAGCAAATTAGAAAGAAAAAAGCCTCCCATAAAATATTTAACATCTAATATTTATAAAATGGGATTTCATGTGGGAAAAAAATGTTGATACAACTAAATGAAACATGTATTCCCTCCGTCCCAGAACTTTTGACCTACTTTTTGGTCAACATTCTCAGGTCATGTTTGATCATCAATAATTTTAATTACGGATATTAATGGTACATTAAAATTTAATATTTAGAAACTATGTCGACATAGGAGTCTAACAATATCTCACATGATGATATTAGATTCTTGTTACTAATTGAAATTTATGGTCAAACATGGCATGTAAAAGTTGACAAAAAAGTAGGCCAAAAGTTTTGGGAGGGGGAGTAGTTTTGACTATTGTCACTATATAATAGGATTCTTTTTTAAATAAGAAAGTTTGGAGCATGGAGCAAGCATTTCATATGCCTCTCGGCTAAGCCTGTCCGCTTGCTTGCAATGGTTAGGCGCACAAATACACAAATTTGTTATATTTTAGGACAAACAATTTTTGTAACCCTATACTACTCCGTATTGTTATTGTTTATTTTTTACTCAGCCATTTTATTTTTGTAACCTTACCAAAAAAAATGTAACATGACGAGTTGAGTTATAAATTCTTCTGCGTGAAATTTCACGACAGCATATTGCAAATTTATTCATAATTTGCCCTGTACTTAACTTTATGTGAACTAACCGTTTGTGTAGGGGTGGCAAATGGGTGGACGGGTCAAATACGAGTTGGGTAAAATGAGTAATTAAAAAAATATGGGTATGACCCATTTTGACCCATTTTATGATGGGTAAAAATGGGTCGAGTTAAAACCCGCTCAACCCGCTGGTTGAAAGTCATTCAACTCACAGGTCAGAAATGGGTAAACCCGCTGATTTCAACCCATATATATACCCATATTAATTTATGTATCAACCCATATGGGTAAAACCCGCAGGTTTCAACCTATATATTGACCCATATGGGTTTTTATACCAACCGATATGGGTAAACCCGCAGGTTTCAACCCATATATTGACCCATATTTGTTTATATACCGACCCATATGGGTAAACCCACGGGTTTTAACCCATATGGTTAAACCCGCGGTCAACCCACAAACCCAACCCATTCAACCCATATTTTTCAACTACCCATTTGATCCATTGCCCATTTTACCCATACTCATACGGGTTTAAAATTAGATAACCCGCTTGCCCCGCGGGTTAGGGGTCTATTTTGCCACCCCTAATTATTTATATTGTGATATAATGTTTATATTTTTTTACCCTATATTTTATTTTCTAATATATATTAACTATTACTAATGTGCCCCCAATAAATTTATTTTCTAAATCTGCCACTGGTCGTAGCCACAAATTGTCGATTAAAGCTATAAATGAGAAAAAAAAAAGAAGTAAAGGTACAAACCTAGGGTTTTATAGCAGAGCAGGAAAAAGAAGAAAGGAATGGAGTGGCAGAGGAAAAGAACAGAGCGATGGATAATCGGAGGAGAGGCGGACAATCGGTGCAGAGGAGTGGCTGACGATCGGAGCGGAGGACGATCGGTCAAGCGGTTGAAAATTTGGGATGAAAACTGAATGAATTAATAACTAACCTTATATACTATTGCAATTAAATTCTTATAACTATTTAAATTTCAGAAAGGCTCTTGGTCTCACCATAAACTTGGGTAAGACGGTCTCACCCAATTCTTTGTATCCCCTCAACACAGTTTTAACTCTTTTTCTAAAGGTAGAAGAGTAACAAAAAAGTTGCTCCATTTACATGCGTGATTCAAACGTCTAATAAACTTACTATTTTCGTTTTTAGTCTATGCCACAAATAACTTTAAATTTATAAATTTTTCATACATAGTAATTCAATCTACCAAATTTATCTTCATCAAACCCCTAGATTTATCAATATTTGCTACTTTTTGACACTATTCATGACATAACTAATGCAAAAACTTACTATCGAACATCCAAGAAATATTCTTACCTAATGTTTATATGTTACTCTCAAAACTATACTCTCAAAACTAATTGAATTTGATGAAATATATAGTATCAAATGAACTTTAAACTACAACCGAAGGAGTGCCAAATAATTGATCATTCACGAACAAATGTTTATTCTGCTCAAATGCCCGCCAAACACAAATTTAAATTGGCAGTGCCAAAAAATAGACGAAAACAGCGGAGCACAAAATTTGAAGCTGGGGGATATAGAATATTGCATCCTCTGTAAAACAAAATTGAAATAACGAAGATGTGGGGGTTAGAGACAACATTTTGGAACACAGACCCAAGACGTTCTAGTACTATACCTAGTATACTAAAATCAGATTATGTGTCGTTAAAAAAAAGGGATTATGTACCTATAAGAACAGCCTCCTATGTAATGATCACTAGTTCTCTCTTACATATTACATCGTGTTTATCATTTTTCATGTCCCTTTGCCCTGTTGAATTTGCTGCAGAAGAGCTGCAGCCAAATGCAAAGTTGCCTGCAATCGTTTCTCTGTGTCACCGTCTTCTTGTTCAGCAGTTTGATGGGGTTCATTCTGCAGAGAACCACCAGGTTGGCGCTCGCATAGAGGTAATGCAGGCACTTGAGCAATCTGCGGCTGCATCCTGCTGCATTGCTGTGATGAGGGCTCGGGAGCATGCTGATTACTCGGCACATATCTTTGATGTGCCCCCGATGAGATGGGAGCTCCAGAGTTCCTTTTTTGTTCAAGAAGGCTCGACGCCAGCTGGAGAAGTTCCTCAGGCTGAAGAGCAGAAAGATCAGGAGGCTTTTGTTGAAGGGGCTGATTTCTAATTCTGCTCAGGGGCACCGGATTATATCCTTCATGAGATGCAATACCCCTGGCATTTGAGCTCGAGCTTTGCATATTATGAGCAGACCAATTGGGATCTACAGGCCTGTCATCACGTACTCCAGGTCTTGAATATGCTGCTGTGGGGAAACTTCCAGGGACCGGTGTTTTTCTAGTCCCGGGTCTCTCAAAATCTGGCATAGGCGATGTTGGTTTGTACTGTGGCTCGTTCATCACGCGTGGTGGTTGATGAAAAGATGCATAAGTGGAACCAGGATGGTCTGATCTCAGAACAACGCCAGAGATGCTCAATTTCCCAGGCACTTTGAGCACTTTCTCAGAGAAATCTGAAGGAGGGACAAGAAACAACGTGCTCTTATCGTCCAATTTGGCAACAGCTGCTCTTTGCTTCTCCCCCAGATAATTCATGAATTCGTTGTAAAATGCAATGTCAGGTTCAGTAGCAGGAACAAAGAAAACAACCCATGCAGCAGCCGCTTGATAGTAATGCTTCGCAAGCATGTCCAAGCTAGTCCTTGCTGTACAGTCCAAGATCTCAGGCCTGACATTAATACCGAGGAGTCAGAGCTGCCATAGAAGAGCAGCACAGGAAATAACCATGTCTGCTTCCCACCATCAGGGGTCGGCTCAGCAACATGGATCATCAAAAATGGTCATAACATGACTTGGGGAATCCAAGTATGTCAAGCTTTCTAAATGATCAACAAATAGCTAGCCACTTACATCTATCCATATACAGAAGATATTCAAGTACAATACCATTTCCTTCCATCTTCAATTATCAGTAATCACATAATCCTCTTAACCAACCGAGTCCTTTGTCAGTATCAAAGGGTATATTCGATACAGTACACAACCCATGAGCATCATCCCTTGAAACTAACAGTCGCGTCTAAAACATGAGAAATAACCACCACCATCACATAACTAGTACTCAAGTTCACCAAGGCACATAACAGTAGCCATTCTGGGAATTTTCCTATGGGGGTTAAATTTAAAATTAGTCAAAAGAACAGGGTTGCAAAGATGTGTTGTAATTTTCTTATAAAAAGTTAATTATACCTAGAGTATATGCCTAGTAACAAATAATTAGTATAGGGTTGCAATGCCATGACGGTTGTGTAGATTCCCCCTATGGCACATAAAGCACAGCCCAACACATGCAGGCTAGCTTAATATAAGAGGATAAGTCACTGCAAACTGGTAGTAGGGTGCGAGAAAAGATGTAAAATTTCAGCATAATAGATTTGACAGAAATGAAAACCATGCAATACTTACAACACGATGTCCATTAGTTGGCCAACAGGGAAGCAGCACGCACGGCATACAGGAGTGCCGCCTTTAGCAATAGTGCCCTCCCATTTCCACTCCCTACTTGCAGAAGACTGACCTGATTCCGGAGTCAACCTTTTCCATTCAGGAACTGCAGGCAATGAAACGGAAGCTGATGAAAATCCATCATAAGGAGCACTCAAATGATGATTTCTCTTCTCATAGGCCTTAGCTGGCTCCATTGGTCCATCAGGGATCTGCTTGTGACTAAATGGATCATAAGCGATATTTTGGTCATATTCATCACGCTGGATTCCTGGATACGCTCTAGAAGGAACATGTTTTATCTGTCCTGAATCAGAATAAGGATAATCAGGCAGCTCATTTAATAAGCTAGTTTTAAGTTTCTTAGCTCCACGATAGAGCAGTGAATCCTCAGGTAAATCATAAGGATCATCATCAAAAGTATGTTCCCATGGGAATTCACGTGGAGGAAACTCATCAAAGTGCAAGCCTCTGTGTTTTAAAGGGCTGTTGTGGACATTTCTTTGTGTCCCTCGCTCAGAGGGTTCAGGGAACCTTTGTCTAAATCCAGAATTCTCACCAGGCCATCCACTACGCTCTCTGCCAAAATCCATTAAATGAGGCTCACCAGGCTCAAGATTTGAGGTAATACGGGGAGATCTAATGCTGAAATCTCCAGTTGAGTCACGAAAATCCCAGTCCTGATGAAAGTTCTCTGAGGTATGTCCATGAGGCCAATAATGTGGAGAAGGTGGAGCATGTACTGAGTTCCTATCTTTATATGAGGCTCCAGATTCACTTTTGGCAAAACATAAATGCACTCGGGGATTGCCAAATAATTTCCCCTGAAGTGTTTCTTTTGCCTCACGGGCTGCAGAAACACTCGTAAATCGAACAAAAGCATAAGGACGGCCAGGAAATGCACTAATATTATCTATCTCTCCAAAAGGTGAAAATGTTCTTCTCAAAATGAACTCATCAACCTTCAGTTGCGCGGGAAACCCAATCCATAAGACTTCACTAGGTTCTGCATTGTTATCATTCATTTTGGACCTCTCTGGATAACCAGACTCGGGACTAGAGTAGCGTACTCTTGAATTTGGATCCCTGTGTGGAAAACTCGACCCTCTTACTCCTGGTCGGTCTTCATCTCGGCGATGTATGTAGCTGTCGTCACGCCGTGGGGTTGACTTTTCCTGGAAACAGAAATCATGACTAAATTTAGAGCAAATCCTTCTAGGCTTATTAAGTTATTAAGTTCCCAGAGTAAGTTGCATAGCTTTTTGAATGCCCAATGAGGCTATTAAATTTGACCGGCTACTAAATGGTGAAACTTAAAGCAGCACCACCCTCAAGTGCGTGAAAAAACTAAAAATAGAGCAACTCTACATAATTGAACTTCAAAGCATCAATTAAGTAAAGAGCAAATGCAATATTAGCATTACTTGGCCAAGCAAATTCAAGAAAGACCCTTGTCTGAGGTATAACATTCATTCATTAAATTTGTTGGATGGACTTATGCAGAATCCGAAAGGGAAAACAGGAGATCTCCAGAGCAGACACCCTTTTTAAAACAATTTTTTGCTTGCATAGGGTTTCTTAATATGTTGGGAGCAAAACCATGTTTCATAAACCGCGATGTGTCCTGCTGGAGGTAGAACAGGGAAGAAGTAGGAATTGCTCCCTGATCTTTACATTTAACGAGGGCCAATTCTTTGTATTTTCAGTCATCGACATGTTCTCTGTTGACAGCAACTTGTTGAGTTAATTTCCCTAATTCGATTATTCAGTTCCAATGAATTCGGATGGGTAAAATTACGTGGAAGTCATGAGCAATATATGATATACCATAGCCAAAAGTAACATGTGCCTATCAATTAAGCAGACAAACTGGCTCCAAGAGCAAATGGGACTTCCCAGTTGAAAAAACCCTACTAGAACGGTTTAATCTATAAAGGCAATCCTTCTACAAGGGGAAATGTGCTGAGAGATCCCGCTCAGACGCACTCCATTGATGATTCATGATTGTGCCTACTAAATCCTTCTTCTAGTAAAGAAGAAGATGGTCAAAAGGAATTGAAAAGACCCATGCTATTTCAGAGATATGCTACGAGATTGTAAGTGATAAACCCCAAAAGTAAGGGTTCTCAGCAGACATATTCATACCATTGTGCCAGAGGCCAAACTGTGAATTACACATCACCAGCTGAGTCCACTCAGCAGACATTTTCGATCTTGAAGATATGAGATCAATGCACAAAGCTTTGAATGCTGGTGAAGATTAAAAGGCAAAAGGAGCATATCTAATGCCAAATCGATAGAGCATTAGCATTAAACCTTTTAACCCTGTGGCTGTAACTGCATGCGTTTGAAGCTGAAGCTCTAAAGAGCTCATTTCCTGTAACTTCATATTGTAACCACATATGTGCCTCAATGTGCCTTGTTTAAGCTACTCAAATTGTGCATCAAGTTTCACATTTAAATGATGTTTCCAAACGATACAGCTTGAAATCTTTTAGTTCCATAACCTCTTTGAGTAATTTCATATATTTCCTTACCAATTGAACATTTAAGATTAAAAAATATCTCATTTCCTATTCTGTGAAGGCCTTTTCTAAATAAATAAAGGCATTGAGAGTTTTCTTAACGTCAACACTGGGTTTTAAAAAGTGCAAAGTGCAATGAAGCGCTAACGGTAAAAATTAATGAAGCGCGAAGCGCTGAGCGCAAGTGCTTGCTTTTCGGATAAAAGCACACGCAAAACATGAACTAGGATTATTTCATAAAAGACACAACATAGAATTTAGAATAATATCACAAAATCATAAAAGGCAAATAAAGCTTTCAACACAATACCAAATTCAAAGTTTTAAAGGTAGGAAGAACAATTGAACGACTAAATCGAAGGATTCTTAAATTATTACGAAATCATTTAAGACTCTAAACTCTAGTCATCCGAAAAATCATCATCTCCATCAAAAGAATCCCATAGACCTCATCTCCATCTCTAAACCCTGTTATGTCAATATTCTTAATTAGTTAACCCTAAAATCTACTTCATTTCAGCCCAACATATTTAATTATAAAAAAGGAAACAGAATGTAGAAGCCCATTTCAGCCCAAAAGTGCGCTTTTGCCCAAAAGCGAGCTTTTTGGAGCGCTTTGCGCTTCGACAAAAGCGCTAAAAAGCGTGCGCTTTCCATCTTGCTCAGCGCTTTGTGATACCTAGCGCTTAAGCGCGCTTTTTAAAACCCAAGTCTAATTAAATTGACATTCAGTAAAGAGCAGTAAGTTTATATATTGCCTGTTCAAAGTCGGTGACTGGATCCTTGTCTTTAGGTGCTACTTTTAAGTCTGTCAACAGACTCAGAGAAGATGCAACTACTTTCTCAGCCTGGAAAAGGCACATTGTAACCATTAGGAAAGGAAAAAAGCTAAATAATATACAACAAGCAAATATTCCATTCTACTTCTATTTCTATAGCTGCAAGCAAAGAAGCTGAAGGCTGAAAGTAAATCCCATAAGAATAAAGCAAGAATAAGCTTACAACAACAACAGTAAAGCATTTATCCCCTATGTGAGTTAGGCTAACTAGGTTTCCATAAGAATATAAGCGACTGACACATACCTCTTTATAGCCAAGGAAAAGTCGCATAGCATAATCGGCAGCTACATGTTCCCTTTCTGTTCCGCTAACAGCGTCATGGTGTTGAGCAAGTGCAAGAGCATCAGCCAGTGCATCAGTGTTAGGTCCTGAATTACTGCGACCTGTAAAGAATTCCAGTTGTCTTGCTGCCTAATTGTGAAAGACGGTTCAGAAGGATTAATTGTATGATGAGCCAAGATATGAAGCAAAGAAGGGGAAAAAGAGCCCACCAGGAAGTAAGCACTCATCTTTCTGACATAACCTTTCAAGGCAGGTCTGCTGGTAAAGTAACCAGTCCAGTATGCGTTCTCACGATCAGCATATCTAGAAAAGAAATGGTTTTCAACAGTTATAAAAATCAAACTAGATGTATCTGAAACCCTCAAACTATGACTCACGGGAAGAAGTCACCAGTTTTGAGGGGCCATTTCTGGTTAGCTGCATGCTTAGCTTGAGTATAGAGTGATGGAGTAGAATACAAAGCATTGACACGACCATCCTAAATGCAATGAAGAAGTTTTGAATGAGGTGATAAAGTAGGGGTGGAAGCAGTAAGATTTGGCACAAAAATAGTACCAGGTTGACATAATGAATAAACTTGTCCATCTGTCTGAACCATGAAAGGGCATACTGATATCGAAAATCTTCCCCCATAGTCCACATGATGTGATTTGTTCTGGTTACGTTTGCCTGGAAGCACAGAAAGCGGAGAGATGAATAATAGGCACATGACACACGGTGGAGAGGGGGGAAGAGAATGACCTGTATGAGAGCAGCTTCAACAAAAGCATTGACTCGGTCATCAACGTTATAGTCAAAGAGGGTGGGATCGTCCTGCACAAGGGGAGATTGGATCAGAATTGCACAATCAAGGCGTGATTTAGTGGCAGAGGGAAGGAAGGAATGAATGGACCTGAATTGGAGAGGAGACGTCATTAATTTCAAAAGCAAAACCATCAGGAGGAGCATAATGAACTGGGAAAATGGCGGCAAATATCTGCGAGGATGCGGCGAGAGACGCAGACCCCCGCCAAACAACCTCCAGAGACTTGTCATTCTTGCGCTTGGCTCTGTCCTGGTAATCAATGCGGGCAAAAAACAAGGAGTCGAAGCCGAGCTCAGCGCCGAGCAAATAAGCCTGAACGGCAGAATGGCCAAAGGGATCGATCTGCCAGCCAACTCGTGGTGTTTGGGCAAACTCATTGTAGATAAAGCGGTGGCCCAGAGTGGTCTGATCGATCATGTCGATGTAGTGGGGGGTGGCTTCATCGTGCATGCACATGCCCCCGTTTCTGATCACCGGTCAAGTAGATGAATTGGTGAACAACTCAGTCAAGTGGTATGAGAAGAAGAAGCAGCAGGAGGAAGAGGGAGGAGTACATGAATTCGAGTTGGCCGGAGGTGACGAGTCCCCTGACTTTGGCCTTGAGGGTGTGGCTCTGCTGATTCCACCAGCGCTGGAAGAAGGCGACTTCCACGTAAATGAACTTGCGATTGGGGTCATCCAGTAGAGCTGGGATCACTGAATCCAGCACATTCTGCACGCAGGCGCCCTGCACAAAAACAATCCTACCTATTTTTTTCAGAAAGAAAAAGAAAGAGGAAGAAGAAGAAGGAAATTAGCCTACCCTTATGGTATTGTTGGCTCCGGCGTAGTACTGGTCAACGGTCTTCAACCAGCCCACGTCGTCGTGGGTGTGAGGAACCAAGTGGACGTTGATTTTGTGAGCATCCATTCCTGCGCTCGTGTTATACACCATGTACTTGGACTCTACCTCCACCGCCGCCGCCGCCGCAGCCACCGCCACCACCCATATCACCACCTCCATCTTCCCAGTCTCCATCTTCCCAGTCTTCATCTTCCCATTCTTCATCTTCCCATTCTTCATCTTCACTTCACACACTTCATTTCCATCCTTGTCATTTTCTTTTTATGCCAAATCAGCCCTCGCCTTTTTTTTCCTTTTTAAAGTAAAAATAAATAAATGTTGATAGTAAGCACATCTGCGGAGACATAAATGACAAAATTACCCTCGGCGGTCAATTCTGTAAGTACCGCATCCACCCTGCGGGACCAAATCCAGAAAGCAAGCAAGTGTTGGCGGTGAGGATGGAAGACAGGTTTAGGGTTAGGGTTGATAAGGTGATCGGGTCTCTGAGTGCGCCGTCCTCCACTACACCCTGGATTCTGTCGGATGAGGAGATTGACGCCCGATCATCTCTCTGACGGAGAGGAGACAGACGACCAAATTCGATCCTCGACTGCACTCTGGATTATGAGGTAAACCCTGGTTTACGTATAAATCACGAGTGTCTAGTTTGGTTGTTAATTTCCTATCTCTGAAATTGTTGTTAGGAAGAGGAGGATGAATTTGACAAGGTGGCGCTCGGCCAGGAGGATGAATTTGATCGATTCATTCCACCAAGCCTTCCGGGCTAGCCATTCTGCTGCTAGGGTTAGACTCAGAGAAGATGCACATTCGGAACACCCACTGGCCCTCTCTCCACTGACCTTCATTGGTTACGCCAAGCCTCCAAGGGCAAAGTTGCTGCTGTTAGCGTTGCCCGGGATGATGAAGACTGTGTTATGGATGACCAAGACTGTGTTGTGGATGAGATCACCCTAAAACCAGGTCGGCACTACCGGATGAGGACTAGTTTGGATCCTGATATTCTGAACTAAGTGTACTAGAGTTGCCGGTCGTCTGCTGCATCCTGCATGTGGGTGGAAATAGCACCAGTCCTTTTTACTCTTGTTTACTAGCTACAATGAGCCTCTCTCTTCTACTAATACTTGCCCGAATCTGTTCGACCAGTATGCTCTAGTGGCATTTCAAATATCTACTCCCCTCTATAACTGTCTTACCACCAAAAAAATGTCATTTTTTTAAAGTCGTTGAAATTGCATGAAAATTGTTTGTGAACAAAAAAATATTTCATCTTTTTTTTTCACATTCAAACATTTTACCAAAAACAGAAGTAAAACATTAATAAAGGAACACCAAATAAGGCAGGTAGGACACAAATAGTGGAACAAAGAGAGTACATCACATGCTTTGAATCTTGCCTTGATTGGGTGGAGTCGCAGTATCATAATCTGCAGTTGGGCATAGGCGATGTGATATTTAATGGTCTCTTTGCCATCGATAACTTATATTCTCCATAGCAGTATTCTTTAACAAACAACTCTTGTCATGGATGAGACAGCTAACTTATCCACCCGATTTTACATTGTATAAGCTAGCATATTGAAGAAACGACAACCAATGTCAAAGTTATGATGATCCGAGCACAAGGGTGGCTAAAATGTTCCAACAAAACCATCTAATACAAGCGCTTCCTACAATCTGATGCACCACAATAGCAGGCCATCTGTATGATTTTCTTATCAGGACCCTCAACGCTATCAAGAGCGTATCCATAATCATATGTGAGTTCCTGGAAAGAAAAGGAAGAAAATCAGTTTCATTCTAAAAATAGAAACTAAGCAAAGATGCAACCAAAAGCAGACAAACAATAGGGTTACTGTATCTAGAAAAAGACCTTTAATGGGGGTATGTTGTCTGCAGCAATAAGCACTACCCTGGCCACTTTGACGTCATGGTGGGTGCTTAATATGCACTGCACAAAAAGGTTGGGCTGACAACTATGATTTATGAACCTTGCCACGTTCCCTGTTGACCCAGCATCAATGCAGTATTCGGGGGGATTATCAACATCATTTGTTATATTGGAAGGCAAGGACACGTCTCCAAGTCGTCTCTGCACACACAAAAACCCTCCATACTTAAAACACATAATCGTGGAAATATGCTAAGGGGAGTGAGGTCATTAGCAACTAGTATAAACCTTAATCCCTACTATCTTTATCATATACTGTGCAATTATGCTTGGCCAAAACACATGTTCTCATTTGTATTTTCTGTTTCCAACAAACTTACAAGCATCCACTCGTTTATACAAGGTAGAGCAGTTTAATAGGGTTGCTCCTTGATTCTTCTTAACTTTATCTTTTTATTTTAACATGAATTGGTAATTTCGCTACTTTCTAAACACAAGACACTATTCTCAAATTCCTATACTAGAACAATCTTTATTAAAACAAAATTCGTTATTTTCTAGTCTAACAAATAAAGCATGTCACACATCGTTCAATTAAAATAGAAACGCAAAGATCGCACATGACCATGACTAGCCTCAATCTCTATTTTAACTAACAGCAGTAGAACATCAGCCGTTCAAGCACAAACAAGATAACATAATGGGGGAAACAAGCTGCAACAAAACCTAGTCTAGGAACAATGACCTCCTATAACAGCTATCTCAACATCCATGAAGCTACTTTTTCTTTTGTTTTTTTAAAAATTAAGGAAAACATACCTCTCTTCCATCCAGTCCCTTCATTGTCTGCAAACAATCTATGTCGAAAATGTAACTGTTCTCAGCAACATTCTCAACCTCAGCTGTCTTTATTAGACGACCAACGTACTCACAAATAGGTGCTCCAGAAGGTATGTAATCCCATGACCGCACACCCCACCCCCTATTTGGGGTACGAAATACCTGTTGCCAGCACAAAACAAGGGTAAGAACACTGAACAATAATGACCAGAGAAACAAATAAAGTGGAACAGTCAACTGTTTTGGTCATGCAACCTCCAGTCTATACTTCAATCCCCTCTGAGATATCCGGTTTACACAACCTGGCCCACAACCACAATTGGGATTGCATTCGAATACAACTGCCTTGGGCTCAATCAACCTGAGAACGCCAAATGGCATTAGAAGAATAAAGTCATGGACCCATAAACAGATTTCATTTTATGAGAAGAATGTTCACCCCCCCCCCCGCCTTATTCATTCTCTTTTTCCGAGTGGATGTATGAAACAAAGCAAGCAAATAACATGCAGGAAAACCTAACATTAAAACAAAACAGAGGGTAACAACCCAAACATCGAAAAGTAAGAATCCATGATGTATATATTGGGAAAATTCATATCCATTCATAAGCTAAGACTAGCAACCAACAAAGTCAAGAGTCAATATATTGAATTGAGTTGAGCAAAACATGGAAAAGGTTTTGGACAATGAAAAACAATCTTAAGTCATCAACAGAAACTGATCCACTATGTCTTCACATGCATTATGTTTCCATTTTAGAGATTACAGTAGAGCTAACCAAAAGTACCAAAGAGTAAAACCGATGTTGACATACCTGCCACCATCACGAAGTACATATGGGAAGTCAGACCCATTAAGTTTAGCACAAGCACAAACTCTTGGATCAGTGCACATGCCCTTACACCTACAGCCAGAAGCACTTGGAGGAATTTTAACACTTTTAGCATATTCCATGTCCTTGCGGTAGCTGAAACCTGAAATAAATATAAATGAATAAGACACAGAAATAAGAAAACAAAATCCTATACTTATAAGATTAAGTTCAATGAAAAACTAAGCATCTCTCCACATGTTAAAATTGGAGACGTTGGGAGCGGACACAGACTAATATTCCTAAGCAAGCCAAACTATTTGTCTTCAGAAGTCCCAAATACATCATTCATGCGGTGGGCGAGTGCCTCTATAGACGCTCAATATTTGCATACCCGCACTTTTCATTCAAGAAGAAAGATAACATTCATTGAACTGAGCTTATTATCCAGGTTTCAAGAGTGACATGTGAAGGTTGACAGGTACTTGTCATCCAAGAACTAGATAGGATTTGTTTTTACTGACAAAGTGAAGGTTGACAGGTACTAGAGCATATTAAAACCAACTAAAAATGACTTTCATTTATCATGACTTTTCCTTAATAAATAATAAAAGAGGGATCAACTAAAAGCGAAGAAATGACATTTATGATACAGTCTTTAAAAAGAAATACCTGTAGGTGCAACAGGAGGGTCATCAACCAAATTAGTAGCTGGAATAGGAATATCCTCCAGACCTCCAGTAATGTCCTCGCATAC
>JAULKK010000011.1:2791401-2802677 GCA_032355705.1 Rubia peregrina
TGAAATATATGGGACAGGCTAATGCTATTCTTATGATAAGAATAAAGAAAGATGAAGGATCAATGATACTTTCACAGTCTCATTACAATGAGAAAATTCTGAAGAAGTTCAATCATTATGATTACAAACCATCCTCAACTCTCACTGACTTTAAAATTAGACTATGTGAAAAATAAGGGAGAAACTGCATCAAAGGCTGATTATGCAAGTTTGATAGGCAGCTTAATGTACACAATGACTTGCACACGTCCAGATATTACATTGGAGTGCTAAGTAGGTTTACAAGTAATCCTAGCAAGCAACACTAGCTTGAAATCACGAGACTTTTAAGATATTTCAAGCAAGCAAAGGATTACAATATCAATTACAAATAAACGAGTAATATAAATATAAATATAGATGAAATTAGATACTCTTTAGTAATCTATATTATCAAAATATTAATCTGCTTATTTGAATTATATATTACAGCAAGATATGCGTGAGCTTATTTTCACGACACTAATTATTAAATTTGAATTAAATCAAGACAAAATTTTGGGAAAGACCATCTTTTCATAGGCATATGGAAAGATGATGTTGAATTAGAATTATAAAAAGGTAAGAAATTTTAGTTGCAATATTAAAAAATTTTAATGCAACGTTTAGAAGTTATATAAATTTATGACCCGATTAATGCAACTCAAAAAATTTATCTTGATTTCTTCTATTTGCAATTTAAAGCTTGATTTTTCTTTAAGTTATGAAAAAATCATCTTTCAAGGAGCGGATTCTTAAATCAAAGGTTTATGTGACAGAATAAGCGAGTTTATCTTCCAGGTAAGACGTTGGGTATTTAGTAGGATTTTACTAGTTACAAATGTTGAAGCTTCCCTCCAATATAATGTTTTCTTTTGCAAGTAAAAAATCACAGACAAAATAGATTTCCTAGCTCAATTTATTACTTATTAGTCCTTGAACAGATCCAATAAAGGCAAAAACTGTGCAAATCAAGCACAGAAATTTGAATGCCTGAAGAACTATCCACGTTCCTGTCCAAGCCCTTATGCCGTTCTGCGCCATATACATCTCCACCGGAAAATATATGGCCAGAGGCCAGAAATTCAATGCACCGAGTACGCCTAACACTTGATTGAAGTAAGGGAATGCCATTGCTATTGCTGTCGAGGATACAACATAAGCGGTTCTGAAGGACATCCGAAGCCCATTCAACTGCACTCTTGGCAGCATCGGAAGCTTCAAGGTATAGTTCTTGTTGATAAACTCACTGTTGGGGAACTTCTTGGCCATTGACTTTTCGACTGCAGCAAATAACGGCTGAGTATAGACCTGCGTACAGTGTCAGGTGAGAATGCAGAGTTGGTGATTAAGTGTCATTTGAATTGTGACACGATGGAGGGGTTCTTTACCTGATATCCTCCTATAAGATGGAGAACAATGCAGGCGTTGGCAATGTCGACTAGCCAGAAAGGTTCGAAGAACCCAAAGTCGGTGAGAAGATTTCCGGGAGCTTGGTTGCCAAAAGCAGCATATCCAAAGCAGCCACAACAGAGGAAGCATAGAGTTGTGACGAGAATGGCAGCCGTTGATGCTTTCTTCATGGTCTGGTTTTGGTGGGGCGGTGCTTTCAGAGTGTCCTTCAATTCAAACACAGTGTAATGGCTCGTGTTCCACCAGTTCAGTTCAAAATTTTAGCAGTAGACCTAAAAGTATAAATCTGATATGTTAACTACTATATACCTGTATTTCCAAGAGGATGATGTTGTATGTTGTGGCAAAAGCAATGTCCCCGATTGCTTGAGATGTCAACCAAACTTTATCCGCTGTGTGCGCTGTAGGTACGCCCCTAATGTCTCCTTTGATATACCCATTACCTGCATTTTCAGTCACATAAGAGATCACGCCAACAAAGAGAAAGGGATGCAAATATCTTGTTCTCCACACATATATTGACAAGCTACGCAGTCACAGGCCAGTTATGATACAAGCACACATCTTCATGCATCGATCATATTAAGAACTCTTACAAGCAAAGAGTCTCATTTAATCTGATGACAGTATATGGCAATATCATGATCATCCTATTCTGAATTCTGATCAAATTCAAACTACTAGACATAAGCATACAACACTGTATCTGTAATAAGGGATACGAGATTGCTAGACTGAGAAAGTACCTATCACTTTTGCTAAACCCAGACCCATTCCGATAAAGGTATATGCAAAGGACATTATTGCTGCCATTACTGAGAGCCACTCCATTTCATGGAAGTTGGGTATCTGAGAGAACAGAATCTGAACAGCTCCAAATAATAGTATATAGAAGCTGTCACCAAACTCACAAGGAGCATTGTGCCCTTCCTTGTGAAAACAGTTGGATCTATGAATTGCCCTGATTTCATATAAAGCTTTGTATAAAACTTATATCAAGCAGGACATTACTTCAATAACTTACACGACAAACAAGAAACAAGGAGGAGCTCTTCAAGATATACAAAAATTGATTAAAATGAAAGTTAAGTACTCTATCCATGTACTGGTTTTGATCCCCATATCCATAGCATTACGATTAAAAAGAGATTTATGGCATCGGGTACCTCATACTAATTGCTGCAGTTATCGTATACGCAATTCCATATCCATAGTAGCCTTCCTGCACAAAAATCTCACATGCCCACATACTCTTTTTTCCTACAAATACACAAGGCAATAGCTGTTTGTAATTGTAACTAATAAACCCTAAATATAAAAGCATGAAAAGGATGTTTGTAATCGTACCCCAGAATCAGACACCATTTTTCTGAAATCACTACAATCCAAACTAGTCCTCTTCGTACCTACTTATTATTCAGCTACACATTGCCACACAATACATCTATTAACCAGGGAATCCCAACTGATCACCTAAATTTTACACTAGAATCCAACACTGGTCTTCATTCCAAGTGTAGCTTTCGAATTTAGGCAAAGGAGACTAAAACCAAACGTTCGTGCTTAAATTGAGCTTAAGTATGAAGTAACAAAATTCACGCATAAACAAGTTGCACAAAATGACAAAATAGAGCCAATTCAAACAGCAAAGCGATAACCGATAAACTTATACCCGAATTCCCGATACTCACAAAATTCAATTAGTAGTAACACTACTTACCCAAATAAGACCTCACAGCTTGAGAATATGTTCTATTCCTGATATGGCCTACTTCAGGATCAGGATACCTATAGCAATCACTGAGAAGAAAGGAAGAAATGATACAAATTGCTCCAAAAATAACAATCCCCATTGGACCAGCAATCCACCCCAGCTGAGCCACACTCCATGCCAATGACAGCACCCCAGACCCAATCACTCCAGTTATAATATGTGCTATTGCAGTCCATACAGTCCCTTCATTTCATCAAAACAAAAAACAAAAAAACTCAAATTATGATAAGCTGCGTAACTAAGAAAGGACAGAACAAACTAGCTTTGGCAATATCATAATCCCAGAAAAAAAATTCTGAATTTGAAATTCTCGCAAAACAATTGGCAAGATATGGGACTAACCAGTTCTTTTCAGGGATCTGTGGGACTTCCCAGATGATGATTGTGCAGAATCTGCAAGTAAAGGAACGCTGAGCTCTTCTCTGGGTTCAACCTCAACCATGGCTATGGTTTCTTTCTTAATTTTTGTTCTTCTTTGATGGCTCAACTTAAATTTAGGTCTAAAACCGCAAATTTTGCAGCAGATACTATGAATTTTCTATGGGGTCGAACATAAATGGTTGGGTCTCAAAATGGAAGGGACACTATGAAAATACTATCTTTGTAATTGTAGTGTACTAAGACATTACGGAAGCTTTGGTGCAAAAATTCACAATTTCAAACAAACAACTTTATTCCTTCCAACTTAAAATGTACTCTGTTGAGCATTTGGGACTAAAAAGACAAGACAAAAAGAGCAAATTTATGGAGGATTAGTACTTTTTCCATGTTAAAAAAATTTCTCATGTTTTGAAGTTTTTTTTCTTCTAAAAAACCTGTTTTAAAGTTGGTTCGGTCCTCAAAAAACAAATGTGATTTTGAGCCTTGATTTAGTGGTTAATCCACAATCTCTATAATAGAGAGGTCCAAGGTTCTAGTCACACCTGTAGCAAGAATTGTGGATTTTTTAAAAAAAATTATTGCTAGGGATTACCTAGCGTTGGAGGATCATGTATGTGGTCCTGTTGTGATTTCTCAGTCTGCAAGTGGTTCATGAAAGTGCGATTGTGGTGGTTTCGGTATCGGTTCGGTGGTGTGCAACAGCTAAAGTTCTTTGAAGGGCGCCCCAAACTAGCAACTATTCAAATGGATGAAGTTTCAAGACTTCACTAGGTCTCAACAAATTTAAATGGTGGTGTCTCTTAGATTAGTCCTATTTGTAGAGTGGAATGTTTATATGTAATTTAGATACTTGTAAACAAGTGTCTTTTTTTTATATAGATAAATGGTCTCTAGATGAATCTCATCCCTATTCTATTAAATTCATTTTTTACAATGTGCGATTACAATATATGATATAGGATAAACTCATATATATAATGAAACGCTAGGAAAATATTAAAATGTTGAAAAGTATCGGTGGCTAAAAAGAGATATACAAATGCTCTAAACAATATGACAAGACTAAACAAAGGTCTATGTAGCAATGAGAATGACGCACCAAGGATAAGGGATTCTCACTATGTAGTCATAGTGTAGTCACAGTAGTATCGACCAAAGACTGCCATCAAACCAATCCCAAAGAAGTATCAATTAGAACACACACTAAATGTTTCACTCACAATTCCGATCAAACATCTAAGACAATCAAAACAAAGAAAAATAAAGTTCCCCAACTAAAGATATAGTATGTTTCCATTTAACACGTTAAGACCATCGCCCTAAACTAGGGGACTAAAACAAGACATTTTAACTACCAAAAAATATATTTCTTCGGTGTATAGAAAAGCACTTATAATGCGTAGAATTATCTCTAACTTGACTCCAAATAGCTCAAAAGATTAATAAATTAAATTAACAATATAATTGGCCTGAACATTCAAATGGACCAAAATCTACAAATCTGATTTAAATCCTCAAGGAACTAGTAAAAGTACTTCGTTTTAATGATTTTGACTTGGATTTCTCCTTACCATCTCTTTGGATATCATATCTTAAATCAATCAAAAAATTTCAGGACTATGGGCTGCCAAAAAAATAAGCATTGACATAGACAGTTCCTATCTAATACTTAAATCCAAAAAAAACATTTTAAATACTATCCATTTTTAAAACTAAAAGAAACAAAAACAAGTTTAAAAAGAAAGAATGAAGTGCTTATATACCCCTCAGTTCTTTGTTATGTGCAAATATAACCCCGAGTTTTTCGAAAGTGTGGTTGTACCCAAAGTCATCGAAAGTACGGATGTACCCAAAAAAATTAGGAGGGAAAAAGTGGGTACTCGGGTATAAGTTTACATATTTTTGCCAACCATGGGTACATCTGCACTTTTAAAATCAGTCAAGGGTATACTAGCACTTTGAAAAATCGAGGGTTATATTTGTACTTTCCAAAGAACTGGGGGTCATCTAAGCATTTTACTCAAAAAGAAAACTAGATGAAATGAAATAAAGAAAATAAAAAAATAGCCTCCCACCTAGAAAATTGAAAATTAAAATTTGAAAAGAGAAGGAAAAAAAAGAATTACCCCTCCAGAAACATAACCTTGCCGAAAAAGTTACAAAACTGGTGACCTTGCCAGAAAATTTTAGCTATCAAATCTGATTGTACCCTTTTTTTTCCACTGTTGTGTGGGTGGAGCGAAGATGAGGCATGCAGATTTGAGCTGAGGCACGGTGGTCATGTTCCAGGTGGAAGCAACGTTGAACTCGACATTTCTGGTGGAGCTCGCGACTCCCAGTGGCTTCATGGTCTGGGAGATAACGTCGGGGCCGGTATGCATCGTGCTGGAGTGCGAGTGGAGTGCGATGGAGACAACCCGAAGTCACTAGTCAGGCACGATGGAGACAACTCGAAGTCGCTAGTGAAGGAGCTGATGTGGAGGATTTACCAGACGAGGAAGGGTTTGTACGATTAGGGTTTGGGTGTTGTAACTAGTGCTAAGTTGGGCTTAATGGATGAAATAAATTCATCCATTGTTTTAGAAGAAAACAAAACCGGAATCAATATTGAGTTTTGGGTTTTTAATTTTGGTTTTTGACTTTTAACTTCGGTTGAGACTTGTCAGTAACAAATCATTCGTGTCTCGAGTGCGTGAGCACGGGGAGGTAATTTATGGTTATTTTTATTAATATATCATTAAGTTCTTTTTGACGAATGTCAAGGAAATGACAACTTCCACCACGTATAATCAGGAGGATTTACATATCCTTATTTTTTTTTATGAAATTAAATCACAGTAAAATTTCGACCATCATTTTTGGAAAAGCGCTAGTAAGTGGTCTTAAATAAATTGTGGATGATTACTTGGAAGTAACAAAAGTTAATCAGAAGCACTTTATGGAAGTGTTTGTGGGATCAAAACCACTTCTTTTTTACTCTCCGGCCTTGGAAGTTCCATTGAGAATGTTATTTCCGTCCGGTTCGATCAAAATCGAATTTAGAGTTGCGGGTGAACTTTTTGTTGTTTGCACTTTGGTCCCTCCAAGAATTTGAGAGATGTTGGAACACAAAATTGGAGATACACACATTCAATTCACCTTGGTACGACCATGACGTGCCAATTTGGGTCTGGACGGGTCAATGTGAGGGCTTGGAAACCGAATAGTGAGTACTTGCCTAAACCTTTAAGAAATTACGCTGTGGCTCCAAACTTTTCAAAATGTTCCTTACACTTCCAATCTTTGGACCCGAACAGAAGGAAATTTGTATCATATCAAGATAATGTGTATAGTCAAGGAGGAACACACGGGGAGGTAGTGTATGATCATTTTTTATTGATATTTCATTAAAGTCCTTTTGATGGGTATTAAGGGAATACTAATTCCCACCCGCAGAATCACGCAGATTTACATATTCTTTTTTATGAAATTAAATCATAATAAAATTCCAACCATCATTTTTGGAAAAGTGCTAGTATGTGGTCTATAGTAAATTTTAGATGATTACTTTGAAATATTGAAGGTTAATAGGAAGCACTCTGTGGAAGTGTTTGTGCGACCAAACCCACTTATTTTTACTCTATGGGCTTGGAATTCCATCGGGGCTGCCAATAGTTCCTTCCGGTTCAATCAAAATCGAATTTGGAGTCACGGGTAAACTTATTTACTTTTTACACTTAAGTCCCCCAAGAATGTGGGAGATGTCGGAACACAAACTTGACGACACCAAAATGCAATTTATCAAGAGGCGACCATGACTTGAGAATTTGGGCATGAACGGGTGATGGATAGGCCTCAAATAAAATACAATGATTGCTTGTACACATTTTTGATAAATTACACCGTGGCCACCAAATTTTACAAACACTCCCCCACAACCTTTTTCCCCTCATACGGTTGGGAAATTAGTTGAAATCGTACTCCATGGTGTGTATTGTCAACCCGTGAATGTTAATTACGTTTTGTAGGCCATTTACATTTTATATTGCAATTAGGTCCTTCTAATGTGTGTTTGGGTTACTATCTTTTCCATCGCTCTGCATTACATGATTTTTCATATTCTTGCCTAATTATGAAAATAAAAAATAATTGACTTACGTTGATGAAATGGGGAAGAGCATTAGTATACGTTCTATAGTAAATTGTAGTTGATTACTTAGAAGCAACAAGGTGAAATCGGAATCACATATGGAACTGTTTGTCTGATTGATCCTGATAAAACTTTCGGTCCGAATTTGGAAAATCTAATGTAGATGGTACTAGTACCATCCCCTTCAGACGAAATTTAATTTTGAGTTACGATTAAACCTTTTACTTTTTGCATTTAGGTCTCTCCAAGAAAGTTGGAGACGTTGAATCACAAAATTGGCGACACCAAATTGCAATTAACCAAGAGACAATTGCAACTTGGCAATTTGGTCCTGGACGGGTGAATGGAGGGGCCTCGAATCAAAACATTGATTGGTTGTCTAATTTTTTGTTAACTTACAGTGAGACCCCAAAATATTGAAAACGCGCCCTACTTCCCTTTTATTCGTACCTGAGTATGACCTTGGTTGACATGGTACTCGATGGTGTGCACGGACAACATGGGAAGTTACTTACGCAAATAAACAGTAATTGGCTTGCGTTCATGAGGAATGATACAAAAATGGGTACTTTAAATCTGAAAATGTAATGCAATAGCGGTTCTAGGGATTCTAATCGGAACCTTTGACCAAACAAGGCAGTTGTGTAAGGTTGCTTTAATTGCCTAGTTTTTTTGGGACATGAGAACAAGTGGGGGGAACTAAGTATGGAGCACCAGTTGTAAAACTAGTGCTTATGTGATCATATCAGTGTCTATGCATACCAAAGGCAGCCTTATGCAGCTGCTTTAATGTCTATTTTATTTAAATTTTGGATCCGAGAGCAAATGGGTTAAAAATGCTAAGTATGGATCACCGATATCTAGAACCAGTGCCTATAATAATGAAGAGAAAAATAATGAAATACAGAAAATAAGTAGCACGACTGATTAGGGTCACACTCCCTCCGATCCTCTTATAATGATTTTCTTTCAATTTTTGGATGGTCCTTTTATTTTGACCCCTTTCATTTTTGGCAAATTTTAGATTATTTTCATCCACCTATTTTATTTTTTACACTCACAGTTCAACCTCCACCACTACTTTTACTCTCTCTTTTTAAAATTTTAAATGTGTGCCATTTTGAAAAGGACATTGAAAGAGGACAAGAGTAAGATAAATTTCAAGGTATCTTGCGCTTCCATCTTAAAACCAATTAGTACTAAGTGAAGGTGAAACCAAGACCTTATATATTAGTCATTTAGTCTTTAAGAATTCGATGTGGGAACATGGAACACTCCACAACCCATTCCAACACACCCCCTCACGTGCAAACTTGGAACACTCCACAACCTAAGATCAAGCCCAATTAAATGGGTATCCTAACATCAAGCCAAATAAGGTCCTTTGCATTTTTGGCTTCGTGCAGAATAAGGATGATTACTCACTCTTTTCTTACATTTGTGGTTCGATCTCTTTGCTTGTGCTTGTTTACGTGGTTGACTTGGTTATTGTTGGAGCTCGCCATCCCTTTTGTTTGAGTTCAATTCATATTTGAACTCATGCTTTCACATGAAGGACCTTGGTACTCTTAAGTATTTTTTGGGAGTTTAGATCGCTAGGCGGCCGGATGAGAAGTTTCTTTCACGGCGAAAATATGTCCTTCATATCTTGTCTTACGCGGGTTTGTTTGAGGCTAAACCGACTGATTTTTCGATGAAGAAACAATATGATTTGGGGCGTGTGAAGGCCCATGAGCAGTACCCGCATCTCGTTGGTCGGCTCATTAATCTTATTATCACCCATCCGGAGCTAAGTTATTTAGTTCATACTCTTTCTCAGTTTATGCGGTCTCCATGTGTTTCTCATTGACATGCTTCTTTGCGTGTGTAGCACTATTTGAAGAGCCATATTGTCAAGGTTTTTTCATCTCTTCTCGTAGTTCTTTATAGTTGACGACCTAATAAGATTCTGATTTGGCGGTGTGCCCTATTTCCCACCGATCACTTTTTGAATCTTTTGTGATGCTTGATGAGTCTCTAGTTTCCTAGAAATCGAAGAAGCAACCTATTGTTTCTCGTTCTTCTCCTGAACCTGAGTATCGTGTTATGGTTGTAATTTGTTGTGAGTTGTTATGGCTCAAATCTCTCCCTCGATCATTGGGAGTTGGACATTCGACACTGATGCATCTCTCTTGCGATAGTCAGGTAGCTATTTATATTGCAAAAAATCATGTTTTTCATAAACGCAAAAAGCATGATTTGGATTGTCATTTTGTTCGTGATTTTATACAGTCGAGTGAGATTGTTACACATCACATTCGCACTGCTGATCAACTGGCAGACCTCTTCACCAAAGCGCTTGGTCAAATAATTTACTTGGCAAGCTGGACATTCTCGATTTTTCATGTTCCAACTTGAGGAGGAGTATTGAGAAATATTTTGTGAATTTTGTTTCTTGGTAGAGAAAGTCTTAGACTAGAAGTTGTAACTTTGTAAAGGTAGGTCTATATATTGTAACTCTTATGATGATTATACACGCATTCATATTTTACACAGTACTCCTTCTGTTCAAGTATTTTTGACATTTCAATATATAGCACAATATTTTTAGAAGATATTATATGTGTGGTGTGATTTATTAAATTTTTTGAAAAATAATCGTTCCAAGATGCTGGGAAAATCGCCCAGCAATGATTACAATAAGTGGAATTTACATCCAACCCAACTAACCTCTAGTAATAACCAATCTATTGCAAGGATATTCAAATTACATGTCAATCAGACTGATCTTTGGTACTGTTACAAATCAGAGATCCAATAAAAATGTAACATCGTCATCAGAGATATTAACTCACTTTTTGCAAAATCATAACCGCTTGGCGAAGAAGAGCATTTCAACATCAATATGACTACGCCAAACAGATATCTACGACATCTGTAACACCACTTGGTTTTTATTCAAAACTCGATCTATATTGTCCAAACTGTAAACACCTTGAAAAACACAGATTGAGAATGGAACTCCAAATAGATAAACACAAACGAAATCACAAACACACGATCTGTAAAACCAAATAGGACAAAATACATCGACATGAACAATTAGATTAAATGATCATCATGAACATATCAATCTAATCTATCAGATCAAAAAATAATACTAACGTATAGAAACAAATCTACATTTGTTCAATAACATAAACATTAAAAGTGTATCAATTGATAAAACTATTGTTTCCCCATCTCTCCATGATGACGAGGAGATCAGTTGTTGATCTAGAAATTTATATACGGGGTGCACCAATTATATATATTGGTGGAGAGCACTATTTTTTTTATATATTTGGGGATAATTGATGGGTGCATTATTTTAAAAAAAATCAAGGTTAAAATTTTGTATATATAAAAAAATGGGGTGCACATGCAACCCGGTTATATAGTAGATCCACCCCTGGAGGAGATGGGAGAAAAACTTTAGAGGAAGAAGGGAGCGGCAGCTATAGGGTTTTACACTTATGAGAAAAGTATACTTGTGGTGTGAATTCGATTGAAAGAAGAAAAAAAAAAGTAAAATTCATTATT
>JAULKK010000011.1:2802777-2817830 GCA_032355705.1 Rubia peregrina
CTTTTAACTATTTCCAGTTTCTTTTTTTCCTTTCCTGTCCGTTTTTTCTTTTTTCCCCCGTCCTCCTCCCCCCTCATCTCCCCTTACTAGAATCTCCAGCTCCTGAAACCCTAGTTCCGCCGCCGACCACCGCCACCGGTCTCCACTACCGCTTCCCCCCTTCCCCTTCCCCATTCCGTCACAAGAGTTACCCCCTCTTGTAAATTTATTTCAAAATGTACACTACGAGCATCTAGACCTCGGGCCCCTCCTGCTTTTATTCACTTGAGCCTTACCCACCACCACAGCCGCCGCTGTTTCCCACCACTTCCGGCACTGACAGTTTTAGCCACTGCTGGTCCCTCCTGGCGGCGATGGCCAACAACGAGAAAGTTTGAGCAGAGTGGTGGCAGTAGTCTGAGAACTCAACTTAAGCGGCAGAAAGAGCTGCCAAGAGATCAATTCTTGATCATTCTCAACCTCGTCATGTTCCTTGTCATCCTCATCCGGCACAATCTATATAATGTGACTGGTTGTGTTAAGGATAGAGAATTTGAGGGTGGCCATTTGGGTCCCGGAGCAACTTGTGTATTCCTCCTCCGCAACCATCACACTAGAGGATGAGGAGGTAGAGCAACCGCTTCTTTAGCTTCCCAGAATCAGATCAATTTTGCCACGGCCGGATTCCATAGACACTGCATCCAGGTTTAGATTCAGCATTTTGGTCCATTTCACCAAAGACAAGTGTGGAGTGTATGGTTTTTCAGTCCTCCATTATGATGGAATTCACCTTTTTATGGGCATGTAAACATGCGAGAGTTTGATCATCACTTGAATTAAATCAGTGTGTTTGTATCTATGTTTGTGTGTGGAAGAAGAGGGATGATTTTTTTTGGAGATGGGGTTTTGTCCTGAGGAGGTTTACATGCCCATAAAAAATGACAGAATGGGGAAGGGAAAGGGGGAGCGGCGACGGAACTAGGTTTTCAGGAGCTGGAGGTTCTAGCGAGAGAGAGGAAGGGGGTGGAAGAAAAAAGAAAAAGAAAAGGAAAAGAAAAGGAAAAAGAAAAGGAAAGGGAAAGGAAAAAGGAAATGAAATGGAAAAGGTCAATTTTGCCATTAAAACTTGACGTTTTGATCTAATTTAACGGTTTGACCTGACGGGAGGGTCACAATTCACCAGTTTTGTAAGTTCAGAGGAGTAAAGTATGGGGAAAAATGGAGGGCCAAAGATGAACGATGGGAATAGTTTGAGGGCCACATAAGTCATTTGCTCTGTTAAAATATAAAAGTACAAAATAACCCTACAAGGTTGAGAAAGTGCAGAAGTTACCCTATAAGATAGTCAAAATGTTCAAGTTTAACCCTGTGGCCAATTTTCGGCATTGACCAATGTAAATCCAGCATTGACAAATAATGAAAAGGCAGTGATACCTCTGGACTGAAAATAGATTTTTTTCATGACGATTTTAACCTTCCTTACTTCTTAATAAAAAAACCCTAACCATCTTCACAACCATGAACTGTCACTGCCATCGCCGAGAAACACTGCCTTCGCCGAGCAACACCGCCTCCGCTGATCACCACCATCTCCTCTGCCAAGAAACACCGCCTCTACCACCGATTCTTCATCATCGCCTCGTATGGAATCGATGGCAACGTCCCTTCCAACAACTTAGCTACTCAAGCGCCGCCAATGACACCATTGTTCGCAACTTACACTTTGGCGGCGGTATTCCGATATCCTATTTCACCAGCTACAGACACGACGGTAATGAGGTTCCCCGTTGCTCCCTATCCCGTTGCAAAAACCTAGTTTTTCCCCACCTCTCCTCGCTGCTCCCTATCCCGTCGCCAAACCCTAATTTTGCCATCACCTCTCCACGTCGCCCAGAAACATCCATCGTCGCCGCTCCCCTTCCTCACCCACCACCGGTGCTTCTTGCACCCACCATCAATTCCCCCTCCTCTGGAAAGACCCAACCCGCCACCCTCACTCTCCGCTGCTCACCTTAACCCCAGCCCCGCATAGAAACCCTAACCCGCCACCCATCAACCATCGCGTGACATATCACATTTTTCATCCCGGTGTTGTTTTAGGTGATGTCGATGTATGCTATCCTCTTCTTTGGATAGGAATTTCCGGATAGGAGGCACACACCGCTGCATAAGGCGTGGACAGGGCGAGCTGGGTGGCGGGGGTATTGGTGGATGGAGCTAGATGGTGAGTGGGGTAAGGAGGAGGGGTGGGTGGTGGTGATGGGCGGAGCTAGGTGGCGGGTGGTGTGAGGAGGGTGTGAGGAGGTTATGATTGTGAGAAAATGAGGTAGTGAAACTAAGGTGGTGAGGAAGATAACAGGGGTGTAATGGGCTTTCAGATTTATTATTTTTTTGAAATTTTTTGCTCAGAGGTATAATAGTCATTTCACCTATTTCAGCCCAATTCAGCCGTTGACATTTCGGTCAACGAAATTCAGGGTTATTTTTGCACTTTCAGATTTTACAAGGTCATTTATACATTTTCTACTAAAACATAGGGTTAAAAACACATTTTCTCTTTTTATTATTAAAAATAATTAACATCACATGAAAATAGTTAAACATCAAATATGATATATTATAATATACATCGTATTCAAATAGATACACATCAACTTTAAATAATTGAACATCAAATTCAAATAGTTGAAAAACTAAACTAAAATAGTGGAATATCAAATAAAACACTATAAATATAAAATAAAATAGCTAACATGAAACAAATGTGTTAAACATCAGATAATAATGGTTAAATATGAAATAGGAACTCTAAAAAGTACACATCAAATAAATTCATTAAAAAATACACATCAAATTAAAATAATAAAACTACAGATGCAAACAAGCAAGACTCATATAAAAATTGTAAAACATCATATAAAATAAAAATACACATCCAATGAGAATAATGAAAAATTAAATAAATTCATTAATAATTATCCAACTAAAATAATAAAACATCAAATAAAAGCACAGGTAAATTTTAAAATATCAAATTGAGCAAAAAAATGTGATACTGATATCAAAAAAAATAAAACATCAGTATTAAAATTTAAACTAATTCGCACGTTGAATCATCAAAGAATACACTAAATATATATATATATATATATAATATTCCAAAAAAATCACTATCAATTTTTAAATTGAAGTCTTGAAAAACTAAAACATCAATCAACATGAAATTATAAATTAAAATATAATATAATAAAATAAAATAAAATATCACTAACTAGTGTC
The DNA here is from genome assembly GCA_032355705.1 of Rubia peregrina. Classification (NCBI taxonomy): domain Eukaryota; kingdom Viridiplantae; phylum Streptophyta; class Magnoliopsida; order Gentianales; family Rubiaceae; genus Rubia; species Rubia peregrina. The sequence continues at coordinate 2,806,036 of JAULKK010000011.1, forward strand.
AACATGGATAGAGTGTCATAAAGTTAACATGAAAGCACGAGATTTACAATAAAATATCAAAATTTTAAATTTAAAGCACATTATTTTAGTTAGGATTATGAAAAAACATCACAAGTTTTGGTTGAAACATCAAGTGCTGAAAATGAAACATCAAGTCTGATAGTAAAATCCATTCATTGTGCGAAAATGAGGAAAAAAATTGATCCGCAAATTTCTCCGATCCAGATTCTTGACCCGCAAGATTCTTATGACCCGGAATAATTGATTTCCCAAATATTTATGCCCAACACCCTAAAATGATATTTGCACCCAGATCCCTCCTTCCTATCCCAAACTTTCTTAAATTTTATTTGAAACCCCATCTCTAATTAAATTTCATAATATTACACATTAATCATTAGTCTTGCTGTGAGACGGTCGCACACAAGATTTTGTCATTATGTCAAACTCATAGAAAAGAAGGGAGTACATTTTATTAGTTACATTATAATTTGTACATCGATATTAATTTTTGAAAGATAAAGTTTTGTATAACCCCTCTCATAGTGAGATCAACGATTAATGTGTAAGAGTATGTGTCCTGATAGGGGGCATCTTTAAGTTATTCCACTGTATTTTTCACTTATACATTGCATTCGTTAAATTACACACTAAATTTTAAATTTTGAAAAGTTGAATATTTAACTTTTATATTATAGTTTAAAATATATTTTCTCATTCAAATACACATTATTACTTTATTTAACTTATAAAATATAATGTTTAATTTTTTTAGGTAAAAAATAAAATGACCCTAAGCTTATGGATCTGTCACATTTTCTGAGACTTCTCCAGTGTGTAATATAATAATGTTTGATTATGTATGGAATTTCAAGTAGAATTTAAAGAAAACTGGGGGAGTAAGGAAAGATTTGGGTGCAAATACCATTTTTTTGAGGTGATGGGCATAAATAATTTAGGAACTAATGATTTTGAGTTATAAAAATATTGCGGGTCAAGAATCTTAGTCATAGAAATTCATGGCTCAAGTTTTTTTCCTTGCGTTTTTTACTACGAAATTTGATATTTCGTTTTTGGTACTTGATGTTTCAACCAAAACTTGTGCTGTTTTTTTCATAATTATTTTTTCACTAATATTACTCTGAGTATGTGTTTCAAAGTTAAATTGTGATATTTTAAGATAAACTTTGTGTTTACATGTTAAATTATTTAACACTTAATACAGTTAAACCTGAATTATTGATATTTTATTATCTTAATTTTTAATTATACATTCATTTTGATTGTTGTGTTAGTTTTCATCGTATCATTTTAAAAATTAATATGATGTCCCTTGTTTTAGAATATCAAGTTTTTATTTAATTTATCTTTATTATTTCAATAGTCAAAGAAATTTGCGGGAAAATTATTCTCCTCATTTTTGCTCAATACGCGCTCTTTTACTATCAGATTTGATATTTTATTTCTGGTACTTGATGTTTCATTTAAATTTTGTGATGTTTATTAGCGATTATTCTCTTCACTAAAATCATGTGTATTAAAGTTAAGTGTTATCTTTAAATGTCAAACTTTTGTTTACATGCTATATTTTTTTCCATTTAATACATTTTGAAATTAGTTAGCATTATTTTATTATCTTGATTTTTAATTTTAATTTATACTTTCATTTAATAGGTTTTTTTCCCAGTGTGACATTTTAAAATTAAATATAGAGGTTTTTTAAATATTAGCTTTTTATTTAATATATCCTTAATGTTTTAATAGTGTGAAATAATTTTTAATATTTTAATAATGATGTTTTATTTTTTCCACTGTAGTGTAATATTTTGGTGCAAACTTTGATATTTCAACATTTATGTGTGGTTTTATTTGACCTATAAATGATAAATTTTGATGTATTTTCAATATGTTTATCTGATTTGATTTTTATTTAATATTTATTTTAGTGTTTTGAAGTTTAACTATTTTAGTATTTTTATTTAATGTACATTTTAATTTGTTATTTTACTATTTTAATTTGATATATTTTTTATTTGAAGTTTAAATATTTAAATATTATGTATTTTTTTTTTAAATATTTTCGTTTAGATGCTTTAAATTTTAAATGTAATATTTTACTATTTCACTAATATTTTTAAGTTGTTGTGTTATATCTAGATTCGATTTTTAAGGACAAAAACATTAGGAAAAATATACCAATATAACACTATATAATTGAGAAAGTGCATATATGACCCTAAGATAATTTTTAGTGCAAAAAATCTCTAACTACTTTACATAAGTGCAAATATAACCCTAAATACTATATTTCGGCATTGACTAGCCATTTCCAGCCATTGACCAACATGAAATGACCAAAATGCTCTTTCAACCTAATACTAAAATTTAAAAGACAAAAATGCCATATACCTTCACCATCTCTGCTGCCACCTCCTCCACCACCAGCTTGTCGCCGCCCCACCACCACCACCTAGCCCCCGCCTCTCCACCACCTTCCACTCTCGCCACCACCACCAGCAACTGCCACCACCGTCCCGCCACCACTGCCCATCCCCACCACTACCCAACCAACCCTCCACCTTCCACCTTCCACCCCCACCACTTTCCAGCGACCCCACCACCACCCGTCCCCCTCTTCCTGAAAATCCAACCCCTCCGCTCCACAATCTCACCCTTCGGTGATAAGTCATCGATTCCCCCTAATGAGTCCCTCCGGAGATGAGGGCATTGATTCTCCCTCTCCACCACACTGGCAAGACCCATCTGGATGAATCCACCGACGATTGGTTCCGCCAAGACTCACCGGCGAAGCCACCACCGCAGATCCCGCCGACGAATCCATAGTGCCAGCACACCGACGACGAGGCCAATAATTCTCTTCTGTGATGAGGTGTCCATTCCCCCCGTTGATGAGGGATTCGATTCTCCCTCCTCACCACACCAACGAGACCCACTTGCGCGAATCCATCAGCGAGAGCTTCACCAAGACTCACTGGTGAAGCCACCACCGAGACCTCGCGTGAGAGTCACTGGAACGAAGAAAGAAATGGACAAGAACACCATAAATGAAAAACGGACTAGGAAAAACAAGAAGAAAAGGGAAGATGACAAGAAGAGAAAGAAAAGGCAGAGAGAAAAATGAAAGAGAAAGAAACAAAGAAGACGAGAAACAGTGGAACTGGGAAGACGAGAAAAATGAAAGAGAAAGAATTAGGTCTTTAGGAGTGTGAATGTAATTTCAATATTTTTTGTATTTTTAAAGAGGGGCAAAATAGTTTTTTTACTGAATTCCGGTCTTAAACTGCCAGAAAAGGTTATATTTGCACATACACTAACTATTTAGGGTTATATTTGCACTTTTAATTATCACAGAATTATATGTACACTTTCATAAATTATATAGGGTTATATATGCACTTCGCTCAAAACAAAAATATATCATAAACATACCTAAAAATGTGAGTCAACTTAACCCTGTTTGGCCCCACTTCCACAAGAGAATCATTAGAGCATATGCTATGGGGTTTTGAAGTGGGTTGAATTAAAAATTGGGACCAAATAGTGACAATGATCCCCACAATGGGGGCTGAAAGTGGTTTGAATCAACTCCAACCGTGGGCCCAGGTTGAAATACTCCAACCATTCTCAAACCTGACTTTGTCAGACCTTCTTCTCTTGCAGCAAATGGCAGAACCACATGCGCCTGCTTCTTTTGCCAATTCTGCCCATATTCTTTTTAATTTTGCCAATTTGACCAATTTTGCCAAAATGGCAAAACACATATTCTTTTTAATTTTAATTTATTTTTTTATTCTTTAATTAATTTTAATTTCAACAAAAATGAAATTAAAGTTTGAAAAATTAAATTAAATTTTAAAATTAGAATAAATTATTAAATTTCACATTTTAATTTATTTTGAATTATCAAATTTATTTAAATTAAATACTAAAGATAAAATTAATAAATAGGCTATGAAAAATTAAGTGGGATTCATAAATGATAAAGAGAGTAAAATTGTGTTATTAAATTTCACATTTAAATTTATTTGAATTAAATGTTAAAGGTAAAAATAATAAGTAGGATAGAGAGAATCAAGTGGGGTCCATGGAGTGGTTTGGGAGTGGTTTCCACCATTGTGAAGAAAAGAAAATGGAGTGTTTTAGTCGTAGTTTGAATTACTGAGGTGGAGGAGAGAGATTGATTATTTAATGAATTGAAATCACAAGAGTGGTTCCCCCATTGTACATGGTCTAATTGAGCTGTTGTCTGTATTATTTTATAATGTCTACCGACTATTTTTTTTATGAATAATGGGGGAATGTTTTGCACGTAAGGGACTGGGTAGGCTTAGAGCATGTGCAATGGGGGTTTGAGAGTGAGTTGAATTAAGAATTGGAACCGAATATGGACAATTATCCCCACAATGGGGGGTTGAAATTGGTTGGAATTAATCCAACCCACGGGCCCATGTTCTCTAAAGAGAACCGTCCCTTTATGCCTTTGTCAGGCTTCCATTATGCCTTTGTCCAGGATTTTCACATGGCATGGCAGAGGGCTGTTTGCGCCATTTATTTTTTGCCTCAGATTGGGCCACGTGGCACCCGTTGTCCCCCAATTTTATTTTTATTTTTAAAATGCTTATTGGGACACATGGCCCAATATGGTGGTGCCACGTGTCCCAACAGAAAATTTAGAAAATTTTAAATTATATTAAAAATTAGTTTTAAAAATTCAAAAAATAGAAAACAAATTGTAAAAAAATATGATGTATATTTGTTATAATCTAAATGAATTTTTAGATCTTTTTAAAAATAAAAATTGCATTCTTAGCAAAAATATATTTGTGTATTTTGTTTAATTATGGTTCGTAAAATAAATTTCAAAATTTGAAATTAATTTCAAAATTGAGATTTAAAAAAATTCAATTCAATAATTATATGTGTATTATTAAATTTCACATTTAAATTTATTTTGTGAGGTAAATTTATTTAAATTTATTATTAAAGGTAGAATTAATGAGTATGATAGAGAGAATCAAGTGTGGTCCATGGAGTGGTTTTCACCATTGTGGAGAAAAAAATGAAGTGTTTTAGTTGTGGTTTGAATGGCTGAGGTGGAGGAGAGAGATTTATTATTTAATTAACTGAAACCACAAGAGTGGTTTGAGAGTGGTTTTACCACTGCACATTGTCTTAGAAACCTCTCCTTCCACCTTTGAATATCAGAAACCCGGGTTTTAACCCTTCCTCCCACCAGAAACCCATTGAACTTCATGAAACCCCTCCAATTGCCAAGTGTTTCCACAGTAATTGGCCCTTCTTCCATCGAAATGTCGTCCAACTTCATAAACCCCTATGATTGCCGACAATTTCTGTAGTAATTGGCCCCTCCAATTGTCACCTCAATGCTCAACTGTGTCGAATTAGCACCTCCAACGATTTTGATCACCGGGAATCTAATTAAATTGAGTTGATTCAAATTGAACAAAACCTTAGAGATTTAGCACAGGAAATCGAACGAAATGGAAATAAGAAGTAAAAAATCCATAACCTTATATACTTTACATAAGTGCAAATATAACCTTATATACTTTACATAAGTGCAAATATAACCTTATAATAATTGAAAGTGCAAATATAACCCTAAATAATAAGTGAAAGTGCAAATATAATCCTTTCAGGTAACTTTTATCTGGAATTTCATGAAAAGACATTTTTGCCCTTCTGAATAAAAATTCAAAAACTAAAAAGGTACAAAATAACATTATTGCCCTTAGCATCATTAAAACTTGTCGGACAACTGCTGCACCACCGCCACAACAGATAAGGTTATACCATCACATTATAAAAACTGATAGGGTTAAATCAGCACATTCCTAAACCATATAGGGTTATATAAGCACATTCCTAAAACTTATAGGGTTTTATTAGCATATTAGTAAAAAAAATGTATGGTTATATCAGCACATACTATAAAAACGAAATGTCATATTAGTACAAAATCAACGCCAACCTCAAACAACGACTATTTCAACCTCTTCTACCGATTGTCGACGTTCCAGAGTGTGATTATAGTGGCGTAGAAAGAGTTTTGGCGAGGTCGATGCAATGGACGTTGAAGTGGAGGTGTGAGAACCTTTCAAAAATGGTATTTTCACCTGGAATTTTCCTTAATTCACTATATTAATGCGATATTGAGTTTGATTTTGTGATTTTTTTGCTTCTCGTCGGATTGATGATTGGATGACTTTTGGTGTTGTGTTTGAAATTTTTATTTTTTTGTGTTCTTTGACTTAGGAATTTTAATGTTGATGAGTTTTGCCTTTATAATATGTGCCGATATATCCTTACATTTTTTTACGAGTGTGCAGATATAACCCTATAAGTTTTAGGAATGAACTGATATAACCCTATAAGTTTTCATAATGTGCTGATGTAACCCTATTGGTCCAATGGCAGTCCGGCGGCGGTTCGGCGGCGTTCCAGCAGCGGTATGGTGGTGTTTCGACAATGAGTAAGAGTATAATTGTCCACCCAAATTCAACTTTTGGTCTGAGGGCATTTTTTCATTTTTGGGGGAGTCAACACTGGAAAAACACAGTCAACGCCTGATTTCTCACCAAATGGTTATATTTGCACTTTCATCAACTAGTTAGGGTTTTTTTTTGTATTTTTATTTATCTGAGGGTTATATTTGCACTTGCCTCAAGTATGTAGAGTTATATTTGTATATATCGCATAATATTAGTATGCGATATTGTTGGATTCATCGTAGTAAGTAGTTTCTAAATATTGACTCTTTATTTGTCATTATTATACGTAGTTAAACATATTAACGATCAAACATATTTCTCGAAGACCGTGAAAAATATTCTGTGAAGTTTAGTTTGAGACGGAGGGAGTATCAAAATTGAAAGATGTCAAAAGAAAAAGGAAATGGATAAAAAAAAGTATACTCCCCGGCCCCCAGCAAAAATGTCATAATTTTTTGAGTTTGTCTCTTGAAAGACAGCATTTCCATAAGCTTTGAAAAGATCAGGTAATCAAGTGCAATTTTACCACTAAAAGATGAAAATTAGCGGGTTAAAGCAATTAAAATTTGGGTCAAATTATGTTTATAAGCTATTTGGGTAAAGTCACACGCCTACAGTATTTTAGTTTTGGCTAGAAACAGTACATGTCTAGAATAAAACATTACTCTTAGAATAAATCAAGTTGATGATTAGATTTGATTGGGTATAGATTGGGTTATTGACTAGACTAGAGTTATACTAGTACTAGTCTACCTTTGTATTCTATTTATTCTCATCAGTAACATCAGATTCATTACGGAAAATCATTATGCCATGGTATCAGAGCAAGTTCTGATTCTAAATCCCAAACCCTAAATTTTATTTTTAATTTGGCCTCCCTCTTCTCTCCGACCAATCCACCACCGGTTTCCAGTCAACTTCTAGCCAGATTCTGGCGACCTCTGGCTGCAACTCTCTCGGATCAAATTTTTGGTAATTGATCTTCTCCTCCGGTGAATATTTCGGCGTTCCGGCGACTCCAATCTACTTCTCACTTTTGTCATCTTTCTCCAGGGCTCTACTCGCCTCGTCTCTACTAGTCTTTCCCTCTCTTTTCCGGCCTGAGTAATCACCTTTGGTTCTCAGTTACAGGGTTCAAATTCCCGGCAATTTCTAGCTCCATCAGCGACGAAGATCTCTATCCGCATCTCCACTTAACTTATCAATCCACCAGTAAACAACGGCGCTCTCGACTTCACTTTTTTTTCCTGAGTAGTATCCAGCCCCGACGAGGAATTGAACTCAGAAGCACTTCACCGGCGACTCTGTATTTCTTTTACACGTGGTGAATTTTCAGAGACGCGTCAGATCCACGTAGGTTTCCCCGCCCGTGTCACTCACACACTCGCAGGAGTTCTAGTGGGTCCCATCCACGAGCCTAGAGGTGTTCCAGCACGTGTATACACGCGCCTAAAGTTGTTCAGTACATGCATCCACGCGCTCAGTAGGTCTGCAATTTTTTGTTCCCATTTTGTTTCTGCATGTATTATGTTTTATTTTGGTGGTATCTCGGAGCTCAAACACCATAGCTCCAAGTAGATTATGGATTCTTCCGCCACAAAACACATGGCAATGTCTCCCGCTGCTGTTAATCATGTGACAACTTATAATGGTTCTTGGCCACTTCATCAGCTAGATGTCAGAACGCCTTTCTCAATGGCATCCTCGATGTTCCAGTTCATATGAAGCAACATGTTGGCTACAAGGACCCTGTTTCCAGTGCAGCCCAGCTGACACTTCCTTATTCGTTTTTTCGCGGGGATCATCATTACTGTGTCTTCTTGTGTATGTCGACGACATCATTCTTACAGGTAACGATTCGACTCTTCTTCTGCAATTAATTGATCGAACACATCTGGAGTTTGCAATCAAGGACCTAAGTGCACTTCACTACTTTCTTGGTTTGGAAGTTTCCCTATGTCCCAACTGGAATTGCACTCTTACTTTTTTGACACAATTATCTATCAATGTTTGACTGCTTATATGAATAGATATATGAATAACAATATTATCGTATATGATATTGTTCAATTCGTCGTAACAATTAATTTCTAAGAGAGAGTTTCCTGACAGGCGGCCTGTCCATAAAATTATGGACTAACAACTTATTTTTTACCTTATACTACATTTGTAAAATTACATACTAAATTTTAAAAATATTTTTTATATTATATATTTTTATAATTTTCACATTCAAATACATATTATTACTTGTTTTAACTTTTAACATATAATATTTAAATTTTATTTAAAATTACAACATTTAAGGTAAAAGTCATAGTGGACCATCTTATGGAAAGACCATCTTTCCTAAGACTTTCTCATTTCTAAATATTAACTTTTTATTTGTCGTTATTTTAATTTATACGTAGGTAAACATATTAACGGTCAAACTTATTTCTTGAACAACGTGCTAATGATTGCAGTGCAATTTCAGTTGGGACGGAGGAAGTATATATTAAGAATAAAACAGATAAATTATATGTTTTACTCTAAATATAAAATATTTTTAATTAAAACTCAAATGTTTCACTTGCAATTATTGCAGAATATAAACTCACAACTTCATATTATTCTAATTAGGCCTCATATTTCCATGGCAAGGTGGTTTTTTTCAAAACTGTCTTCTTCTTTTTTCCATTCATCCCAATAATAATGCACAACCTAAATTAATTTTTAAATGTGTTGTTAAATTTTAAAATATCTTCTAAGTTCAACAACTTTCATATTGAACCCCTACTTTCTCAAAATACTCTTATTTTTTCATACTTGTATCCCAAGCTTACCTAAATAAGCAAACCAAAAATAATTCAATCAAAATTATTATAAAGAAAAACATAGGGAATTTATGTTTCGAACATCCCAAGTGCATATCTATGTCCAGATATTTCAATGCCATTCAGTTTGAATATATTGTATTCTCTCTCTTATTTTAAACTTTTTCGACGGTAATCTAGATATGAGTAGTACATTATGCATTTGAGTCAAGATTTGTTTCAGCTGCACAATCCAAATATCTCAAATCATGCCATCCTCAACCTTATTTACAATCATTTACATTTAGCAGATCAACTAAGAAACCACAGTGTATGAAGTCATCATGTATTCTTTATAAATCTGGTGCTACCAAGTTCTAACTCCATATATGTTTTGTGACAGACAGCAGTTTACATACTGAGACACGACGCTTATCGCTTGCCTCGATAAAGAAGCACTAATGCAGTACGATACTGTAATAGTATCAGTATGAGATTCCATCTCTCTCATTGACAAGCTTAGATGCCCAGATCCACCGTTCTCCAAATCAGAAATCATGTCATTTTCTGTCTAGGCCTGTCTTCTGTAAACCGACGATATGTTCAATCATACAGAAACAGTAAGCTAAGATGACAACATAGTACCTAGAAAATAGACAGGATTGTCGTATCTGATATATGCATGAATAGAATGGATGCAAACTTTATCGACTACAAGAATATGCAGAAGATGAAAGAGATGGCCGAGACATCAAGAGGGAAAGTGAATCATCTGTGGAATAAGAGAGTAACTTACACATAGATTCCGGATCTCTATGTACGAAGAAACTCGCAGCAACTATAAGATAGCATAGAAGGAGCATTAATCCCTTGAAATAATTAGATGTTCCCTCCTGAAAAAGCACACAAAATTTAACTATATGTCTAGATATCAGAAGAGTCAATATTCTACAAGCTGTGAGGTAATGAGAGACCTGTAGCATAACGGTCACCACAAGAACGGTTATGAAAAGTGCTGCAGTTTCAAACATTTGAAAGTTCAGATCCATCGGACGACCCATTATCCACCCAACAACTACACAGAAAGGGATCTGCAATAATGTGATAAAACCATAGCAATTAAGCAATCAAAGATAACTAGAAGAGAAGAGAGTAGAGTGCAAACTAATATCCTGGTTTCGGTACCTACCACAAACATAGAAATCTGTGTTGACGAACCTATTGCTACACCAAGTGAAATGTCCTGCACCATATCAATCCAGAATTAGCAGCTATTATGACTATCTGGAAATATGGGAATCAAAGGACAAATATAAAACTTACGAGTTTGTCTTTTATAGCAAACATTACTGCTCCTGCATGTTCAGCTGCATTTCCAACTATTGGGAGTAGAATGACACTTATAAAAGCCACAGGTATGTTCATTCCATGAGATGCACCCTACAAAATAACTTCTGAGATTAGTAGCAAATGGATCTAAACCTCCAGCAGAAAAATAATGATATCAGAAAGAAAGGTTTATGGAATTAAAAGATCTTAAAGTACTCACACTCCGGCTAATGCAAGTACAGAAAACAAAATGGTAGTTCAATCAAATAAATCATACAGAGAAATCACGTAATCACCTGTATGGCATTAACTAGGTACTCAGATAGAACTGATATCCATACAGTCAATATTCCGAGCCAAATGATTGATTCCCACTTGTACATTTCAGGGGCTTCTTCTTCCTCTTCTGTGACTTCATCCAACTCCTCCTAAACAAATATCACATTTCAGAAGAATTAATAACATAATTGAGAGTATAACTGGTAGGCAAAGGCCTCCGAGCAGATACTCACTACTGAACATGTCATTTTGTTCACGATCATCAACTACATAAATTACAAACACTTCAAAGTTCCTTAAAATAATGTTCCTAGTAAGGTACAAAGTTAATACCATAAGTGGAGAAAAGGAAACTTGAAATGAAAGAAAAATGGAAATCTAAAATGAGAATCACAAAAAATGCCTTTCTAAGTCGTCGTTTGATTTAAACAATGAATGAATAGAGAATGTGTTGTCTTTGTATACAGAACAGAATGCAGACCATGAGAGTGAAGTGGAAAAATTATGTAACATTAAGGACGGCTTGAAGAGTAGAGAACCAACAAAAGAATGGAGGCATATACTTGACCATCATGAAAATCATATTTTATGCTTCACTGGAACCAGAGCCAAAGAATGTATAGATCCTCAGATCTTTTAATCCTTAGAAAAAAGAACACATGAAAAAACAATTTGTTTCAAGTTGTACAACTTGTGCCATTCAACCAAACAAGTATGAAATAGGATTCAGAGATGCAGTGCTCAACAGCTACAAGAAATAACCTCATTGATTGGAGCATAAATGTTCTTTTGGCTTTTCAGCTGGAAAAAAAGATAAGCACCATATGCTACAAGCATAACACAGCTGCTAAACCTAGAA
>JAULKK010000011.1:2823570-2834696 GCA_032355705.1 Rubia peregrina
AAGAAATAGATGATAAAGATGCAAGGATTTGATCTACTATACCTTCTGCCACCAGTGGTGTTGTTTCCGGGTTGGAAATGGATGATGTGAGGCAGGAAGAGTCTGTTTATATGGTGAATTATGAGCAATCATTTCTTAAAGCTGCTAGTAATGGAGACACTGCAACAAAGAAATCAGAACTTGATTGTTTGGTTCTTCCTCCCACTTCATCTGTGTTTAAAAGGATCCATCTGAAGTGATTACGACTTTCCCCACCTGAGCTGACGAGTCATGCAGATCTTCCAAATTACCTCAGTTAATAAAAATTCCAATTATGATCAAATATACTACATCTTACCTCAGTTATGCCATTTAAAATTCAATATTTTTTTGAAGTACTCATATAACAATAGACCGACATTGACTTGAATAACTTGACTCCTCTGATCGTTGATCGACATTGACTTGAATATCAATGTAAATGACTAAATTACCACTGATAGTTTGACTCAATTTTTCCAAACAAACAATATGATCTCTAGTTTTATGAAAAGTGCTCATATAACATTCGACCAACGTATAAGTTTTTCGAAATGATGTTTGTTTGACAATCCTATCCCAATTATTTCAGCTACCAACAACATTACCACAACACCACATCCCGCACCAACACCACCAACTTAACAACACCCCTATAGCGCTGCATCAAACCACCATCACAATTAATTTCTACACCGCCACACAATCTCCCTTTCCCCTATCTCGCCCCTCCACCCAGTTTCCCCACTGGTTCCCTTCCTCCCTCCATGCCTTTCCGAGATAGGGCAAGACGATCTCTACCAAAACGAGGTGAAGGGAGGGATTGCTTCCGGTGGTGTTGGACTGCCGACGATGGGGCAGGTTTGGGGGGGGGGTTCGGTGATTTGGGAATGATAGGGAGGTAGGGTGGCGCCAATGGTGGTTCAGCGATGCAACCGGCGGTCGATGGTGGTTTGGTGGTGGCACTGGGGATTTGATTTATTTTTATTTTTATTATTTAAATCAATATTATACATATGTGTGTGTGTTAGGGTGCGAACTATAAAATACAGTATATGATTTAGCAACACTCTTATCAAAGGAATTTATAGTTTTTGAAAAATTTAAAATATATTGTAAACTTAGAGCATTTCCAATGCAAGCATCAATTATGTGAGCCTCTATAGCCACGTCATACTAAGTGACTCTCAACCTTAATATCATTTCCAATGCAGGGGTCAAATAAGGATGTCAATCTAACGTGACAAAAATCAATATTGAACTTTTATTTTTAGAGGTGCAAGTGAGGCTGTCATTTCGTCTAGTCATCAAACTTACCAAAAAATGATCAATTTATACAGTTATTCACATTTAATTATTTCAAATTCATATAAAATTTTGATTTTGTCACGCAAATATTCATATTATAAATTTATTCAAATATACATTATATTGATTTACGTATTGATTCTTTTTTTAATTAATCGAGTTTATAGGGTTCCCGACTCTTTTCAATTAAAGATCAGTTGTTGTCAAATTTGGCTTACATCAAGTGATGCCTGTACACTTACATCAAAGTGTTGTCCGGAGGCTTACATCAACGCGGAGCCCAAAGGCTTACACATAAACTCTAATCAATATTACAATACGAATCGAAAAGCTTGTGGCCAAATTTGGCTTACATCATGTGATGCCCATAGGCCTACATCAAAGTGTTACCCGAATGCTTACACATAAGCTCTAATCAATTTACGTATTGATTTAATTATATCATATTACATTTTTCTTAATTAAATAAATAAATATATGAAATTTTGAACGCTCATACAATTTTATAAATATAAATAATTGAAAAAATCATAAAAATTGTGATCACTTGTATTATTTTTTAAATAATTATTTATGTAATTACACAATATTAAAATAAAATAAAAATAAAATAGAATCTACATACCCTATTATTCAAATTTAATTTTAATATAAAGTGGATGAAAAATAATATAATATTTAATAATAATAAACTATTGTGACACGATTGAAAGTTGGTTTACGATGTGACAAAACCGTCGCATTTATTTACCCATATCATCAATACTATATAATAAGCCCTATCTCTTTGCATTGGAGATTCGCAAACCGACGAACATGCACATATTGTTGTTAATGTGAATGTGAGACTTCGTTTTCAATCATAAAACCATTATATGGGGTCACTAAAGCCCTTATCATGATCATTTAGCAGTAACTGAAATAAAAGTAGACGCTCCAAAACAAGAATAAGAACAGAGAAAACACTTTATTTAACATTCTCTGGATATATTATTTTTTACACCACCTCTTTCAATTATTGCCTGCTGAATACACAGACTTGTTGCTCCCTATTGTACACCTAGTCAGCCAGGCCAGAGCAAAAGGAGAAGAAAGTTCACCTCTATCTATATCACAGTTCCACTGGGAATCAAAGCATCTTTGATAACAGTCACAATCCCGCTCTTGATGAAGTATCCATCGGTTTCTCTAGCCGCTTCTTGGATATTGTCACTGTTGATGATCTGATCACAACACAGTTTTCAAGTTCAGAATATTCAGATTTCGGGATATACGATACTTCATTTGATCCAAAATAATAACACCAAACGAGAATATGATAATTCGCACCATTACATTGTCGCCAATGCGGGCGTTCTTGTCAATGATAGCTCGCTTGATGTGGGAGTTCTTCCCGATGCCAATTGGGATTTGGGACTCTACCTTTTGCGAGGAGGAGCTTCATGTCCGTGTAACAGCTTTCAAAACTTCAAAGAGTACATTAGCTGTTTGGTATGCTTTTGTGAGCTGTGCACTGAAAAATTAATGGTACACGATCAATACCATCAACTGCAACATAAAAAAGATAACTTGGGCCAAAGGGAATTTCTTATCTTGAATGATTTGAAAGACAAATAGCTCACCGATCTGCCTTATCTGCAGCATTCTGCAAAGCCTGGATATACTTCTTGTAATAATGTTGATAAAAGCTCTGCATTTCTCGTGCGTCGCTTTTTTTAACTCTTCCCATTAGGGTGGGATCATTCTCCTAAAAGACAGGAAAGCCATTCACAACAAAGAAATTATGAATTATGAAGGGGAGGTAGTAGGGCATCAATTCAGGGATGCTTGTTGAGAAAATGCGAACTTCTTCGGGAACTACATATAGCAGTAAAAAGCTATAATAATGATGATCAAAATAATAAATTATCATACACGAGAGTTTAAAGGCACAACACAAGTTTAGCAAACTAAATAAGCTTATTAATTCGACATGAACGATCTAAATCAGATATTAGCGGTGAAAGGGAGGTTGGGGGGAGGGGGTGAAAGTACTTTTAAAATAGGCTAATTTACATCCAAAAAGTAGTACTTAGTTATAAAACAATTAAAAATTTAGCACTGCAAGGGAAACAGGAACAAGGTCTGTAT
The DNA here is from genome assembly GCA_032355705.1 of Rubia peregrina. Classification (NCBI taxonomy): domain Eukaryota; kingdom Viridiplantae; phylum Streptophyta; class Magnoliopsida; order Gentianales; family Rubiaceae; genus Rubia; species Rubia peregrina. The sequence continues at coordinate 2,827,027 of JAULKK010000011.1, forward strand.
CTATGATTCTACATAAGGGTCCCCATATGCAATAGGAATTTAAAACAGCATTCAGATCATTTCAAGACACCAGTAGGACCGTGTCCACCTTCACCAAATAGATTAGATGATATAAGTTGCCAATTTGACACATTGAAGAACATGATCATGAGAACCCATGTCAATTTTATGATTGTAGAATAATGGACATTCTTACCTCATAATAATCTGCTCCCATCAGTAATGTATCTTCTATGATTGCACCTTCTGATATGCATGATCTTAGCCCAACCACAGAGTGGAAAATTTTGCAATTCTGGAACCAAACTATCAAGGTCAGTAAATTCGAGGAAATGAATAAGCATGTAACTAATGATTAGTATTAACATTGCACAGAACATACACAAATATACACAGTAGTTTCAGCCGCTTGAGTGTTTCCCATCTAACAAACAAAGCCAATGCTGCTAAAGATACTCGGGAGATAAAATAAACACTCATGCATACAGTCTAAAACTAGGCATTGTCATTTCAGCCAAATAACCAGCAGAGATTCAAACTGCAGCCACTATTCAAGTAATCAACATTATGTCCCTGCAGCTTCTTCCAGGGCTGAAGTTACCTTGATCACGCAGCCTTCACCAATGACACTATCTGTCACATCTGCATCAAGCATCTTGGAAGGCGGCAAGTAGCGAGGTTGAGTGTATATAGGGGCTGAACGATCGTAGAAGCTACAAGAGAATAACCAGATCTAGTCAGAGCTTCGCACTTATGGCTAGAGCTGATGCATCAAAGCATTAAAAGATTATGTGATGCTATTTTTCAGTGATTGTAAGCCAAACCTGAAATCTGGAACTGGCTTTTTCGTGATCCCCAAGTTAGCATTATAGAAAGCTTCAATGGTACCAATGTCTTCCCAATAGCCATCATACAAATAAGCTTGAACCTTTAAAGAACCAATTGCAATCAGAATTCAGGGAAATGCACATTACATGCATTAAAATCTGGTGTCCTGCTAAAAGAAACTAACAACTAACTCCCAAGGGTTCAGAATATAATAAACACAAATGTTGAGATTAGGCCAACATCCACATTTAACTTCTAAAATATCACTGAAGAATATCAATCTATTCTATCAATTTTGACGGCTAGTTTAACAGATGCAATTCATAAACAACTAACAACATTTGGTTAATGCACTAAAGCAGTGAACAGAAACAGATCAGAGCCGAAAAAGTTAGAGCAGTAGACATACCCTGAGTCTCATCGAACTTGCACCAGGAATAACTTCACTTCCAAAGTCATTGGCTCCAGGGAACTTATCATATATAAATACTGATTAATGCTTAACGATGATTCAACTACAGTACCATTTACCTACAGTACCAATTACATAAATCCACCTTTGATTCAACTACTACACAAAATCAAGAAGCATCAATCCTTGATTAATCTAGAATACTACTTAAAAGAGAGCTCCAAAAGCTTCTATCCATAGCTTGCAACAAAAGAGAGCTCCAAAAGCCTTCAATCCATAAATTGCAACAAAATAGAGTTTCAAAATCCACCTCCACCTACGATAAAAATGACATAAACCATTATACACCTAAGCTAACAGCATCAAAATTAACTTCCTAATCAGTGATTGCACAATTTCAGCCAGAAGGTAATCATTGGCAACCATAATTATATTCACATATCACCCAATATACTGATACATACATTTTACATAGTAAATGTTTTCATCCAGAATGTATTAATTAGGCAAAACCATATTCACAATCAAATATCACCTTAAATACTGATTTCATACGGAAAATTGAAGAACTATCATTTTTTTATACCTATATTTTGGATGAGAGTTGCTCATACTGAAAATTAAATATCACCTTCTTGATTTTTTTGGTTTTTCTCAACATCGACATCTTCAGATGCTTGCTGCACATGACCTTTTGGTGTAGAATCCATCTACAAGGAAATTTTTTAACATTATATAAAATAATAACATAGTAAATATACAAATAAACAGAAAGAAAATTACCTTTAAGAAACAGGAACACAAACAACCAAGAAGAGTCTTGACTGATATCTCTTAGCTCAGTAACGGTACAGAACAACCATAAACGGATGGCCTCCGAGGCTCCGACAACAACAAAACTTAGAAGTAAAGATAAAAGTCATCGAAATTGGATGGTTTCGAATTTGTGTTCGGTCGAACTGTGGATTTGAAAATGTTGGGGATTGAAAATTTGGAGCTGAACTAGTAGTGTGCCGCCGACCCTTTGTATGTCTCGGTTAGGGTTATGCACAAATGTTAGGTTTGGACTTTTGGATACTGGAGTTGTGAGTATGATTCTTGTGAATCAGGAGTATATTAAAGTGAGAAGAAGAAGAGGCCATTCATTCACAACCGGGAAGCCAAACTATTTGGGCTGAAATTAAAATTTGCATTAAGGCCCATTGCTTGGGCTGAAAGCCTGAAACAAAGATATACATATATTAATGTGTTATAAAGAAATTAGCGGTTATCCGGTTCGACCGGTAACCAAATAAGAAAAACCGAAATATAAACCGATTAACCTATATAACCGGATAACCGTAACCGATAATAACCGATTGACCGGATAACCGGTCAACCGACTTGAATTCCGGTTCGGTTTCGGTTCGGTTTCGGTCCGGTTATCGGTTCCGGTTCGGTTTTGAACAGCCCTACTTATAGACATGGTGCCATGATGATGTATATCCTCCCTTCCTAATTAACATACATATTATTTTAATTTCTTTTATAAAATATGTTTAAAAGAAAGTTTCTTGTTAGATCGAATAACAGTTTGATCAATCATGAAAAACTTCATTTCAATACATTTTTGGATTGAATTATAATTATTTATACACTACTATATATTTTAAAAGCTTTTCAAACTTATAGAAATCTCGTTGCTAAAATAAAAATAATCATCAAATCACCTCATTAGTTGCATCAATTATAAAATGATAACGTCTAACGGTTAGTCGACCTAAAAAAAACTTTGCATGCGTTTAGTTATAGAATTTAAATATTATTAAATTTATTATAAGATGTATTTTATAAATATTATTTTTTTCTCGTGTTTGTTACTAAAGTCATAAATGATTAAAAACTATAAATTTAATTTTAAAAAATGTACAATTCGTTGGAATGAAGGGATTGAAGGTTGCAAAAAATTGATCTAGTTAAATAAATATTTACACTAGTCCAATATTATCCGGCATAGTAATATAATTATTTATATATAAATTTCAGACACAAAGTTTTGTTTTGGAACAAATAACAGTTTAAAAAATTATTTTATAATTAATGAGGTGATTTTATATTTTTTTTTTAGTTATTGTAGCAGAGTTCCTATAATTTTGAAAAACGTTCAAAATATATCGTAATGCCTAAATAATTATAATTTGACCTTAAAATTATTGAAACAAGTATTTTAATTATTGGTCTAATCGTTAGTCGATCTAATAAGAGCCTTTCTCAAATTCAAAAGTTTATAAACTATTTTTGAAAATTGTAATAAAAAATCAAGAAAAGTGCTTCTATAACCCTACTTAATTCACATAAGTGTCAATATAACCTCTTGATAATTGAAAGTGAAAATATAACAGCTCAGCATCTTCTGTTACACTTTTGTGTACCACTATGTGTTACACCAATAAAATTCTGCCATGTGTTTCTCCTAATAAAATTACACCAAGCTAAAAATTATTAAACTAATATTAATTAATTTAGGAGGGACACATGAAAGAATCTTATTGGTGTAAAGCATAATGGTACAAAAAAGTATAACAGAAGATCCAGAGCCAAATACAACCTTAGATAGTGTAAGTGCAAACGTACTCATTCTGACAACTTTTAGCCGGAGTTTCATAAAAAGAAAATTTTGCTCCTCTAGAAAAAAATAAACAACAGAAAATAAAATAGATATTATACCCAAAATTATCTTCTTCATCTCTCTTCTTCATACTCTCCACCACCTTCTCTCTCATCCTCCCTCTCCGCTCAGGCTCGCGCCTTCCCCACCCCTTCATTTCTTCTTCATCATTCTTAGGTACCCACCCTCGCCGCAATTCACCTCAACCTTGTCGTAATTCTTACAATTGAGAATACTAGCTCATAGACTTCTATTATGAATTCTTAAAATTTCCATTTCCGAACCCCGACGCCCATTTAACCTCGATGTTCCATATCTGAACCTATCGTCCTTAACCCCGACATCATCTCACTCGTTATCAACATTCTCTCTGGGAGGAGGGTCCGCGACGGAGAACCTTGAGGGGTTCGGGTTTGGGCTCAGTCTTCTCGCCCCATTCGTTGGTGGATGTCGTGGCCTTTATTTCCGGTGAGTCTTCCTACGAAAGGGGTTTGGAGGGCTCGTATGAGGATGATGATGAGGCATAGGAAGAAGAATATATGGGGAAATTATGGCGTTGAGCTTCTTGAAGCAGAAAAGGATGGAGGGGAGTTGGGTTTTGGGTTTTGGGAAGGGTTTCAAGAAGAGAAATATGGCGGGAGGAGGTCATGATGGATACATTGCGGCGGCTATAGTGGCGGCATATGTGGTGGTGGCCAGGCTCGACTGGAAGTGGCATCACAAGAGGTAGGGTAGCGGGATTGAGTGTGCGTGGTGGCTGGAGGCGTCACGAAGGGGGTGAGAGTGGGGGTGGTGGCCAGATGGCAGTGGGGGTGATGGGTTGTGGAGGGGGTGAGGGAAAAATTGTCTTTAATAGTTTTAGATTTTACGTTAAGGGGCATTTTAGTAATTTTATGTGCATTCAAAGTCGATCACCGCCGGAAATGCTGTCTTAGAGTTATATTGGCACTTTCATAAACTAATAAATGTTGTTTCTGTACTTAAAATTATCTGAGAATCATATTAACACTTGCTCAAGTACATATGGTTATATTGTTATACTCTCCATCCTACCATTAATTACTTAATTTGACTCTTGAAAGTAAAATTAACTCAAGTTCAACCATTAAATTCTATTATTATATAAATAATACTACAATCATATTATATGTCATTGGATCTGTCATAACATTTATTTTTATACTCCCTCCATCCCAGGGGAATCTGCAAACTTTCCTTTTTTGGGTGTCCCACGCAAATCTGCACACTTTTCTTTTTAAGTAAGATTTAACATTTTAAAAGGCATGTTTACCCTTCGAGATTTAAATTTTTACACAACCCCACCCTATTCCCACAAACCCAGATCTGATTTTTGCAACACCTCAACCCCTATGCCTCCTACTCTTCAACTGAAACCCTCTCCCTCTATCTCAGCCTTTGCACCACCGCCCCTCCGCCACCACTCCCTCAGCCTCCGCACCCCTTGTGGACGCCTCCACTAGCACCACCCCTCACCTCAGCCTGCACTAGCCCAACCCTCATTGACGTCTGCACTAGCGCTAACGCTATTTGACGTCTGCGCTAGCGCCACCCCTCGTCGACGCCTGTGCGCGAGACCGTAACATCACCTGTTCGCGAGAACAGTGGCGGTGAGTTCTCCCAAGTGATGGAAAGGTTGGGGTTTTGCCTGTAGCGGAATTAGGGGGGCGAGCCGGTGCGGCTGCCCCTCAACCTTCGGTGAATGAAGGGGTAGATATACATGTATTCTTCATCTGCCCAGGTAAAATTAATGTTGGAAGTGCTAAACTCCGCCCCACCCAGGATCCGCCCCTCTTCAAGTTTTGGTCTAGTTCCGCCACTGGGTTTCGCAATGGATTGAGGTTGTGTTCAACGCCGACTGGATATGGATTTTGGTGGTGATGTTGGTAATGGAGGGAGATAAGGAGGACGAGCGGTAGAGGGATTGAGGAGGAGACGTCAGACCATGGAATTGAAATGGGCAAGGGTAATATGGTATTTTCACCAGGGTCAGATCTTCAAAGAGAATTTCTCTCTCTGTAGATTGCCCTGGGACGGAGGAAGTATTATATATAAAAAATTAAATTCTTTTATATTTTTTTCACACACATAAATAATAATATTAATAGTTAAAATTTAATTCTGTTGAGTTTCAAAATTTAAATTAAATAATTATTGATGGGACGGCAGAGGATATCCCTACAAAATTAGAAGCACACATGATGTATTGAATTTTGATATTGGAGCTGAAGCAAAGGCATTAAGCAAAAAAAGGAAAGCAACGCCGTCCATAGTCGGCCTTGGCCCCTCCACCACCACCCTGATGTCAGCTCTTCCTACTTTTGCCACGTGGTTTACTCAAGCCTGAAGCATTCTCCTCTTCCCAGCTTGATCCCACGAGAAGGAATGACCGCCCCTAAAAGTTGAGCACTTATTTACAATATACCCCTTCAACAATGCTACTCCCTCTATTCCAACCTAAATTGTCCATTAATTAATATTACAATATTCAAAAATATGTTTGACCAATAATATGTTTACTTATGTATAATATTGATATCGAAAACAACTAGTTACGACGAATTCAACAATATCACATAAGATAATATTGTTGCTCACTCATTCATTAAATCTATTTTTAGTAAATTAATCTGAACCATGAGATTATGTTAGATGGATGGTTGAGATTTGGTGTTAAAATATGTGTACAAATAAGGGTGTTAATAGAACTATTCCCTATATATTATGCGATTAAACTTTGATAGTGAATGATAACCAAGCAGCAAATTTGTAGTTTGGGCTAGGACGGGAGTACTCATTCTTTCATTTATATAATTTTTTGAATAAGATGATACACATTTATGTAATTCTTAATGATATTTAATTTAAAATTATAATATAATTATTATTTTATAATTTTCAACTTTTTTTATTCAAATAAATCACATAATTATGATAGAGTGACATCTTGATAATAGCAAACATGTTCCTCTATCAATATTTAATCATGTCTAATTTGGTATCGGTCGCAAAACTATGTCATGTATTAATGTTATTTAAAATTATGATACTTTAATTCCTAGATAATAGCATAAGAGGGGGCATCTTGAACAAAGAACATTTTAACTTAGAGAGGAATCACTAAATATTTTTTAAGTTGTAAACTGTAGTTTTATTTTAAATACTGTATTTTTAAAATTTTAATATTATATTTTCATACAATATTTTTATATTTTTGCATCCATGCATTTTGTTTTATAAAAAATAATTTTTTTCGTGAGTGACTTTTAAGTTCAATAGCTTAAATTATACATAATAAAAAAGTAAATATTTTAAAAATATACGATATGATAAATGTAGCAAAATCTCCCATTACAATTTTCATAATTAAATATTTATGACTTTTTATAATTTTAAACACAACATCTTTGTTGAGGACACTCATAGAGGGAAATGTGAAGTTTATGAACATTATGGGCAATAAGAGAATCCATTTGAATATGCATGGTCCTGAATTCATGCCAATTCTAGCTTGGCTTTAAAGCTAGAAAAAGTAAAATATCCACCCAAAGAAAAAAGAAAGAGTGAAACAATCCAGAGGCCGTCAGAATGATGGATTGGCAAGGCAATAGATTCTTCGAATAAATAATAAAGAAAAAAGTGCATTTATACCCTCCAGTTCAACTGTTTGTGCACTTTTACCCTCCAGCTTTTCAAAAGTGTATTTGTACCCCTGTTATATGGAGGTGGTGAGGCGGAGGGCGGAGGTGGCGTTCTCCAGCGTCT
>JAULKK010000011.1:2839159-2851900 GCA_032355705.1 Rubia peregrina
CTAAATATCAAATTTTAATGTACAATTAATATCCGTAATAAAAGTTATTGATGGTCAAACATGGTCTGAGAAAGTTGGCCAAAAAATTGGCCAAATACTCTGGGACGGAGGGAGTATCCCTCAAAATGTTGATTAAATTTACTAGTCAACTCTTACATTTCCAAAATACTCATCATTTATTTCTCATCAACACTTCCACCTCATCTTTCATAAAATACCGATCCAAAAGTAATTGTGTCAATTTCTTTGGCACGGATGAAATATATTTTACTCCTAATAAATAAAGAATATGATCCCTCGTCCTAGTTTAAACTGCAATTTTATTATTTGACAAGCCACCACCGTTAATTTTGACCACGTATTTGAATAGATATATTAACAATAATATTATCATATGTGATATTGTTCGTCATAATAAGTTGTTTCTAAATATTAACTTTTTTATTTGTTTTTATTTTACATAGTTAAACATATTAACGGTCAAACATATTTTTTAAAACCGTAAAAAAAGATTCCATGTAGATTACGTTGTGAGATGAGTATTAAAGATTTAAATAATAAATATAAATTAAGGTTAAACTTGTTTCTGAAAGGCTGTGAAAAAAATACTGTGAAGGTTAGTCTGGGACGGAGGGAGTATAAAAATTAGGGTGGATATGTATTGTTCCGGCAACAGTAGTTGGTTTTTTTTTTCAACCGGTCGTCGGAAATCGATCAAATTTTGGTGCCATCCCGACGATGCTGAGTGAAGGTCCGGTGGCCGTGGGGAGGAGGTTCGGCAATTGGTGGCTCATGTTTGTGGCTCGCATTTGAAATCCCCACTTGTGGCTCACACTGGTGGCTCACATATATGAAGTTTTCATATGTGGCTCATGTCTAATAACTCACTTCTTAATTTTTCACAAGTGGCTCACATCTGATGGTTCACACATGAAATTCCCAATTGTAGCTCACGTCTGGTGACTTGCATTTGAAGTTCACACCTGTGGCTCAAATCTAATCAAACTAAGCTAAAGGAAATATAATACCAAGAAATTAAAAAAATTTAAAAAGAGAATACACCTCCTAATTTAAAAGATTATACTCAAGAAATAATACCAAATAAATTCATACTTTAAAGCGTGCTAATGAAAGATCATCATTCTGAATCATTAATGATACCTCACAAAGTATGCCCTCAGAAACTTTGATATCCTTCCTCATCTCCAACTCTATATATTATGCAGCAAGGGCTTGCAACTGCTTGGTGGCCAATTCACAAGAACATCTTATAAGTGGTCCTTCTTTAAACTTCAAGGGTTTTCAGCAACAAAAACTCTTAACACCACTAAATTCTTAGCAACATTTGTTGTCTCCATCCATATATATATGGCAGGGTATTGTTTTTGGAATATTATGATGATATTTTGTTTGTTGGGATTTCTCCTATTTGGGATAATCTCCAACCATTTCCTCCCTTTGTTCATGAAACATGGCCTTGTCCCCAAGGGCTCCTTTGGGTGGCCACTTCTTGGAGAAACCCTTGCCTTCTTGAAGCCCCATCCCTCCAACTCCATTGGATCCTTCCTTCAACAACATTGCTCAAGGTAACTAATGTCGTTCCACGTAAAGAGTCGTGTTTCTATAACTGAAACAGACGCGGATGGAGGGAAATCTAATTGAATAATGATCATTGATTTTCAGATACGGGAAAGTGTTTACATCCCATTTGTTCTTCTCCCCAACTGTGGTTTCATGTGATCAAGAACTCAACTACTTCATACTACAAAATGAAGATAAGCTGTTTCAGTGCAGCTATCCCAAGCCCATCCATGGCATTCTTGGCAAGGTGTCAATGCTTGTGGCTGTTAGTGACACACACAAGAAGCTAAGGAATGTGGCCCTTTCATTAGTCAACACCACCAAATCCAAACCTGAGTTTCTTAATGATGTTGAGGGAATGGCAGTTCAGATTCTTGATTCATGGAAAGATAAAGAGCAAGTCAGCTTTTGTGATGAAGCAAGAAAGGTATCTATGTACTCCCTCTCCGATCTTATAAGATTGACCCCCTTTCTTTTTTTGTTTGATCTTTTTAAGAATGGATCTTTCTTTTTTGGGTAAAATTTAGATTATTTTCATCCTGTTTTGCTCTCTAAAATAATAACTTCCACAATGTTAAATGACCCGAGGGAGTAATATTTGTATGACAATTTTTTATGGAAATTCCATGACTTTTACTCTAATTATTAACTTTTGGGGGTTTTCTTGGTTAATTACAGTTTGCATTCAATGTAATTGTGAAGCAAGTTCTTGGATTGAAGCCAGATGAGCCAAGAACTACTTAAATTCTGCAAGATTTCCTCACATTCATGAGAGGGCTTATCTCACTTCCTCTCTACATTCCAGGAACTCCCTATGCAATAGCTGTTCAAGTAAATTTTCAATAGTATCGCTTTCAGTATTCGAAACACGACTCATATTTCTTGAAAGAAACATTATCAATTTATCATTGTTGCTGTTGTTGGGATTGGCTTTTAAAAGGGTTGAACAACAATAATGTTGATAATTTATTAGCTCATGCTTTTGAGCAAGCACATGTGATGAAGCTTTAATTGGTTTCTTGGGGGGTGATGTCCATGATCAAAAATGAATTGTGTCATTTATCTTTACAGGCTAGAAGCAGAATATCTTCAACTGTCAAGGCAATAATTGGGGAAAGAATTAGAGCTGGAAATTCAAGAAGTGGTGAAAGGGGTGATTTTCTTGAGATATTACTTTGTGTGGATACCTTATCTGAGGATGAAAAAGTTAGTTTTGTGCTGGATTCTCTGTTGGGAGGATATGAAACCACATTTCTACTAATGGCTATGGTGGTTTACTTCCTTGGAGGGGAATCCTCAAATGGTGCCCTTCAACAATTGAAGGTGAAAAAATCTTGCTACATTTTCATGTCAGGATCTCAATTTGTAATTTTAGACATGCTTTTAACTAAATATGCTAAATTACAACTACAGATATCATGCATGTTAGCATGTGTTAAGGTAAATAAGGTCTTGATTAATATATATTTTAAAATTTACTCACAATAATACAACTTTAGGGGAGGGTGATTTGAACCCTAGTAGTAACTGAGCGGACTCAGTGCCCTGGCCACTTGAACTACCTAAGTGGTTAAGTCCAGTTAATTATGATTTTAATTAAAATTTATTTTTTGAGTATTATATATTGATTACACACAAGTATCATGCATGAATAGACAATTTTTTAACTCTTCAATGTGTATAGGTAGAGCATGAGAGCATAAGGAAAATGAAGGAGAAAGACGAAAGGTTGAATTGGGAAGATTACAAGAAGATGGCTTTCACTCAACTTGTAAGTTTTGTACTTGCCCTTTCAGAAATTCTGTAATGCATGTTTGCATTAATTGCTGTCTTGAAGAATGAGTATGAAGTACTCTCTCGTTTTTTTAATATTGACTCACTTTTTCTTTTGGATAATTTTTTAATATTGACTCATTTTTTGAAAAATTCTAAGTTGTATTTATGCACACAATTTACTTTTTACTCTTTCAATGTATTCTTAATTACTAATTCTTTCTTCCTAAATTCAAGTACCAAAAGAAAGTGAGCTAATATTAGTGAACCGGAGAGAGTATTATCCTTTTTCATCGTATATACGTACATTTTTACCTTGTATAACAATTTAAAATGATTTTTTAATAATAATTTTTAATGATTTGAAAGTGCAGAAATGCATCATGATTGAATTTATGATATTAAATGCATGCTAATACTTTGACCACAGGTCATAAATGAAGCTCTGAGAAGTGGGAACATTGTGAAATTTGTCCACCGAAAGGCTCTTAAAGATGTCAAATTTAAAGGTTGGTAGAGTCTCTACTAGTAGTAAACATCAATAGTATATTATACTACTCCCTCCATCCCATCCGAATCTGTACATTTTAAATTAATTTTTTAAAGACATGTTTATCATAAATTTCAATTAGTATATAGACACTAATATCATCACGTGAGATGTTTAATTCCTTGCACGATATATTTTCTAAATATTAAATTTTAACACACCTTACATAAATAAAGTTATTGTTGATCAAAGATAATCTAAAAAATTGATACAAAATTACTCCCTCCGGTTATCTAATATTGACACACTTTCCTTTTTGAGATGATTTTTTAATATTGGTACATTTCATTTTTTGGCAAATTCTAGATTTTTTCATCCACTCATTTTATTTTTTTCCATTTTAATGAATTCTCAACCACTAATTCTACCTTCCTAAATCTTTGTGTTAAAAGTAAATGTGGCAATGTTAAAGAATCGGAGAGAGTAGGCACATTTGGATGAGACGGAAGGAGTACTCAAAACCATAAAGATAAAACCAAAAAAACCATGCATGCATGCCTTGGGTACCGTTGATTTCCCTACTTATCACCAACTAAAGAAATAGCAACAATAATAAATAGAGCCATGTTTTAATTACTTCCTCCATCCAAATTGTACATTTACTCTTTTTTAACAATAGTTTTTATCAAAGTTTAATCATATAATTAAATAAATATATGAATAACAATATTTTCGTATATGATATTATTGAATTCGTTGTAACAAGTAGTTTCTAAATATTAACTTTTATTTGTCATTATTATACAGAAATTAACGTATTGATGGTCAAACATGTTATTGTTATAAAGATTGTGGTGCAATTTGAACTGAGATGGAAAGACTATTCGTTTTTGAAAATTTCAAATTAAAATTTCTGTGAAGATTTTATAAATGATGACATTCAATAAAACTGTATACTCCCTTTGGTTTCTTAACAATGACTTATTTTTTTTCTGAAAATTTTTCAAGCCATGTTTGACTACTGATAACATTAATTTCATATAATAACGGATTATGAAATTTTACTTTTTAGAAACTAGTTGTTACGGAGAATCCAAAGCCACCACACATGACGTGCGTTATTGTATGCAATTAAAGTTATTGATGGTCAAACTTTCCTTGAATTTTTTTTCCAGTCAGACGGAGCCAATGTTAGAAAATCAGAGGTTTAAGATATTTTATTAATGCTATCGACTTATTGGTGGTAGGAGCTAAACCATCATTCCATAAAAATGATAATCTAGATTAAAATATTTAAAAATGTGTGTTAAATTTAGGAAAACAATTAATGGTAATAAGATCACACGCCAATATTCCTACTCTATGAATCTTTACTATCTGAACTACTCAATTTTATTAGTAAATAGTGACATAGTACATGGAATAAGCATTTTATTCAAATCACCAAAAATTTCCATGTGACAAGTATTTATCAAATGATTAATGGAGGAATTTATCAATAAAACTTGTTAAAATTTTTATATGATAAAAATTAATTAATACATGTAAAAACATTTTATGTAAAATCTGTAATTATATTTTTTCGAGACATGTATTTTAAAATTTACACATATATAGCTGAAAATATCAATAGTTAAACAATTCTCCTTAAAAGCTTAAAAAATTGATATATGTGAATCTTATTACTGGACATAATGACTGCAATGTTCTTAAATTGATTTATTGAAGAAGAAAATGAAACAGACTTATGTATTATTGTGGAAAATGAAACAAATGGATGTTTGATATTGGTAGGGTATGTGATACCATCGGGTTGGAAGGTGCTGCCCATTTTCAGCGCAGTCCACTTGGACCCATCCATCCATGCCAATGCTTCTCTTTTTAATCCTTGGAGATGGCAGGTGCGTCATTATTGCTTTTATCATCCTTCAACAATCATTATTAGGGATGACAAATGGGTGGACGGATCAAATATGAATTGGATAAAATGAGTAATTAAAAAATATGGGTATGATCCATTTTAACCCATTTTATAATGAGTAAAAAATGGGTAGGGTCAAAACGGGTTGAGTTGAAACCCGCTCGACCCGTGGGTTGAAAGTCATTCAACTCACGGGTCAAAATGGGTAAACCCGAGTTTCAACCCATATATAAACCCATATGCATTTATGTATCAATCCATATGGGTAAAACCCACGGGTTTCAACCTATATATTGACCCATATGAGTTTATATTTCAACTCATATGGGTAAACCTGCGGGTTTCAACCCATATATTGACGCATATGAGTTTATATACCAACTCACATGGTTAAACCCGCGGGTTTTAACCAATATGGGTAAACCCGTGGTCAACCCACAAACCCAACCCGTTCAACCCATATTTTTCAACTACCCATTTGACCCATTTAACCCATTACCCATTTAACTCATTTTACCCATACAATGCGAGTTTAAAATTAGATAACCCGCTTGACCTGCGATTACGGGTCTATTTTGCCACCCCTAATCATTATACATCATCATGCACACCACTTCAGGTTTCTTCTTTCAATTGCATCCCCACAATATTTCTTTATTTTTCATATTCACCCCAATTAAAAAATAAAACCATCTTTCACTTAGTACTCTCTCCGTCCCAGTTAAAGTTGCACTCTTGCTTTTTGCACGTCGTTCAAGAGACATGTTTGACCGTTTATATGTTTATTTACTTGAAATGACGACAAATAAAAAGTTGATATTTAGAAACTACTTGTAACGATGAATTGAACAATATCATACACAATAATATTATTGTTCATATATCTATTAAAATATGTGATTAAATTTTGATAGAGAATAGTGTTAAAAAAGTAAGAGTGCAAGTTCAGCTGAGACAGAGGGAGTGCTTTAAAAGAGCATACGAGAAGAGTATGGTTTATGAAAAACGATATTTTCATAAATTATGGAACACTATAATATATATATATACATATACATATATATTATTTACACTCTATAATTTTCAATATGAATACTGTACCACTTGGTTTAAACACATAACAAATTATATTTGTATCTCAAAACATAAAAAATAAATTAGAATGACTAATACACTACAATTTTCAAATTAAGTGATACACTATAAACTATTCATAGTTTATAAAAGATTTGTCTTTCTAATGACTAAGCATGAGAATTTTCATGTATGAGTTGAATATTCATGGGAATATTTTGAATCTGATGGGTGATAAAATGAGAATATGAAAATGTAGGATGAAGACCAGAGTTTGACATGCAAAAAGTTCACACCCTTTGGTGGCGGGTCAAGGTGCTGCCCCGGCTCTGACCTTGGTAAGGTTGAGGTGGCATTTTTCCTCCATCACCTTATTCGAAACTACAGGTACTCATTTTATTTATTTATTTTCGGCACTTCACTATATAACTCAACATTTTAGTCTTAGCTATAGAATGAAGTGATACTGACAAAAAGAAGAAGTAATGCTGACAAATTACACTATTGTTAGTTTTTTTTGTTTGTTAAGATGTCGATTCAAATTTGAAAAGAGAATAAAGTAAGGATATTAGATGTAAATGTGTAAAACATATTGGGTATAAAGGGACAAGAAGGATCGGTTTCTTTCCTTATTTGGTTAAAAGGTAAAGCGTGTCACTAAAAATGAACAATCCCGCATAAACATAGGGAGTAATTTAATTGGTGCTGAATAACCTGTATAGAAAAATTTAAACTCTAAACAATACTACATTAATAATAATATTTGAACTAATCTAAACTTCAATCAAGTCTAAGAGAGGAATATGGCTAAATCTGATTTTGTTTTTCATCACCCCAAACCCACTATGTTTTACTTATTTGCATGGTTGAATTGGTTGATTGACAATGAAGTTTTTGGGCTTGTTTTTGCAGATGGGGTGTAGAGGAGGATGAAGAACCAATTGCACATCCATATGTAGAATTCAAAAAGGGTTTGATGTTGAACATAACCAAATGCTGAGGCTGAGAGCTTTCCAATTTCAATATCATCAAATCTAAGCCCTTTGGATCCTCCCATTTCCAGTCACAGTTCACAGTTTAACTGTGTCTATTTGTATATGATTAGCATAACAAAGAAACCTTCATTTTCAAGCAATTCAGCTTTTAACATGAAGTGGATGAATTTTTGTAGAGCAATGTAATAATGCACCACTTTTTCCATTTCAAGAATCTCATGACAATGAACCTAAAATCATAAATAGTTTTATGAAGAATACATAAAAATTAATGAAAATCTGGAAGAATCATTCAAGATTCATCAACGATGCCTTAACTACTATAGGACTTCTCACAAAGTGCTTCCCATCTGACCATCTCAACCTCCCAAACACATAGTCTTTACCCGCATCCTTTCTTGTTGCATTTATGATAACCTTGAAGCTTTTCTCTTCACCAATGCTTTTGAACTCGAGAGTTTTCGGGTAAACCTCGACTCTGAATCCAGGCGGGCTGACAAAACGGGCGTGGTAAGTCCCCGGTTTGCCAACATTCTTCAGTCTCCTAGACACTGTGGCTGATCCTTGAAGGTTTGGCACAGTGATGGAGGGATAGTTCAAGTCGATGAGGCTGATTGGTTCGGGACATTTAAAGGGACCTTGTGTGAAAACCCGTATTTGGGTCTCATTATAGCCATTTGCACATAAGAAGCTCAGGTAATCTGTGAATGTGAGGTCATACACCAATCCAGGATCCATCGCGCGATTAGGCCAAATGTGTCCTGCTCCACTGCTGAATGGTGAGGCCTTAACATGGGATGAATCTGTCACTGCCTCTCCAGCATTATCCGTTGATCGCGAAGATGTCATGAGGGCAGATTTGATCGCCGCGGGACTCCAATCTGGATGTACAGTCTTCAGGAGGCCAACAACGCCCGTGACATGAGGGCAGGACATTGAAGTGCCTGATAGAGAACTGAACAAGATGCGGCGCTCATCATATGGTTCTTTCGCTGGCCCTACCGCTTGGCTAAACGCTGCGATAATGCTTACTCCAGGTGCAGTGACATCAGGCTGTAGATGCCATTATAAAGTAGTTTAGACCATAAGGTAAAACTGACTTTACTAGACTAAATTTACTTCAGTTGAGCATCATGCTAACCTTAAGAATCTCAGGTGTCAGGGTATTAGGCCCCCGCGATGAAAATGCTGCCATCATCGGAGCAGGTTTCGCGCGCAATTCAGTTGTTGGATATGTAATATAAGCCACTGGAGATCTGAAACAGGATGAACCTTCTTCAGAGCAAGAAAACATAAAACAAGTATTTAGAATTCAGTTTTCTTACTTTGTTGAAGAAACATAATCATAGAGATCAAGTCCATCAGAATAACTGATATGGGATGCTGGAAGAAAATGAGGATCAGCAATTACTTCATTCCCCGAAAGCTGATCATTGGCAAGAATCATCCCAACAGCACCAACCAAAGCAGCCTGATGGCCCTTGTCTACTCTATCACTAATCCCTCTCAGGCAGACCAAGATCTTCCCCTCGGCCTTCTTAGGATCAAGCGATCCTGCCATGCAAAGCTTGCTGCAAGATCACACGAGCACGATAAATAACGCATTATAACCATGCACTAGCACTAACAAGTTATACAACATGTGTGTATCATCGTCCTTACGCTTGATTTGCTGATGCATTTGCAGCTTTAACAGACTCTGAGCTAACAATGGGATAGTATTTGTTCTTCACCACTGCTTTTTGTGAAAGGCTTTCTCCCTGTAAACAAGAGTAGTTTAGCAATGTACCATCGGCTAATGAATTTAGACAAGATGGGAACATAAGTTATAAGTTAAGTACTAACTTTGATGGTCTTATTGTTTCCAAGGACTACATAACTAGGAAACCGTCGATCCATGGTGCTCGCGCCAACTGTAATCTGCCACGGCGCAACATTTTGGATAACACCAGCGCCATGCAGTCCGTCATTACCAGCCGAGCAGACTACAGTAATGCCATGCTTCACTGCATGAAAGGAGCCGATTGAGATACCATCTTCGAAGTAGTTTTTAAGCTTTCCTCCAAGCGATACTGAAATGACATCAACCCCGTCGTGGATGGCCATATCAAAGGCAGCCAAGTTGTCAGAATCTGGGCACTTATCATGCCAGCAAACCTTGTAAGCTGCAACTCTGGCTTTTGGTGATCCACCTTTCGCGGTACCATTTCCGAATCCAAACACATTTACTCCAGCCACAAAGTTACCACCAGCAGTGGACAGGGAGTGGGATCCATGACCCTCATCATCTCTTGGAGAGTTAGTAGTGGAATTGAGAGTACCAACTAAAGAAGCATATCCTTTGTTGAAGTATCTTGCTCCAATAAGCTTCCTTTATATACTCAATTGAAATCCATATTAGTGATAGGAAAAAAAACACATAAATGAGGAAGTTCAAGAATGAACTTTGCATTTCACAAATATTTCAACAATTGAATTCAATATGGAGGCATATGTTTTTGGTTTTTTCTCCAAAATTGGCTATAATATTGCGTGAAAATACAATGTAGGCAAAGTTAACAAAAAGAGCCCAAGAGAATAGGACCTATTGCAGTGAAACGTTGGATCATGATCATTTTGGCAAATCCCTTTCCACTTTGCTGGAATTGGTCCCATTTCATCGTCTTTAAAGCTTTCTGATTCTGGCCATACACCTGATTTAGCCCCATAAAAAGGAAAACATAAGTAAGCATAAAGAAAGCCAGAAAAATCATCCTTCCTCTTTAATTTAATTTCATCATATTCCTAGTTGTCAACCTTATGATAACAAGGTGGTGCAAATAGTAAGAAGGATTCAAATTGACATCCAAAAAACCAAACAATTCTTATATGATACACTGCTCACTGTATCCCCAGTAATAAGCCTGTTAACTAATGAGTAATTGTTGTAATACTGGGGATACGACGTGGAAGGTACACTGGAGGCATGATATAATTTACGAAGAGAAAGGCAGAATGCATGCACAATGTCATCTCACCAGTGTCAAGATTGGCAATAATGATGCCTTCTCCATATCTTGCCTTCTTCCACAGCGAACTTTGAACACCACCACCATTCTCAAGCTGCATAAACTCCCATGACCGGGTCGTGTGCAAGCTCCTCTCCTTGTTCAGGAACACCGACACAACATCTGGATGCCCTGAAATCCACACAAATTCAGCACAAACACAATCACTAACTCTGCATAAACACATGAAATTCCTGATTCCCAATCCCCAAGTGCTTACTTGATATTTCACGGGCTTCTGACTCCTCAAGATTAGCAGCAAAGCCATTGATATGTCTTGTGTAAGAATCGAAAATGGCCTCCCGGGCTTTCTCCTTACTGTTTTTGGTGCAAATTTAGTGAGCATGTTATACAGATTCAAGAATCAGGTGAAGAACAGAGAGAGAGAAGGGACTTCGACATTGTGTTTACTTGCCCAAGAATGATCCCAGAAAGGAATAATGAGAATCCGTCACTCCATCGTAGTCGACATCAGGGCCATGAGAATGAGCTCCCAAGTAAACAACATAAGACTGCAACAAACTGTAAGATGAATTGTGTTCGATGCAAGTAAGGTTTATTGCAGGAAATGCATGCTTACCTTTTTGACAGCAAAAGTGGGACTAATTATGAGTAGTGAAAAAGAAATCCATAACAGGAAGCATATGGATGAATTAGCGCTTCTAGTCTTCATTGCTGTGCTGTGTGCTGCGTTTGTTTGTGAAGTTTAAGGTGCTGTATTGGTTAGTTATGCTTTTAAAGAGGATGTAATTTCACTTGAAGTTGACTTGGTTGAGTTTGTTTTGCATATTATCTGATTACCATTGTATCCACTTTCATACATTATAGTACTATATGTTATAGTAATTTTGACAATGTAATATTATTATTAGAAGAAATTTAAGTGTAATTTAAAATCGTAAGAAATTACAAAGCATCAAGCAACACCACTATGATTGTTTACAATCTGAGGGCATTTTCTTTCTCACTTCGGGATTTGGCCAATAATTGGTTATACTAGCTCCCGCCAAATTGTATCACCTCATGGATGGATATGAAGCACAGATTTCTCGAGAAATACTTCTCACCTTCAAAGTTTGTGGGGTTGAAGAAGCAATTTTCCAACATCTCTCAGTTTGCTAATGATTCCCTCTACGAGTATTGTGAAAGGTTTAAGAGGTTGTTGGCTAGTTTTCCGTATCATCCATTCAATGAGAGGGACTTGGTTTATTATTTCTTTGAAGTGTTATGCGATGATGACATGCATATGGTGAACACCGCTTGCAACGATTCAATTGCCAACAAGAGTCAAAGGGAGGAAATGTCATCCTTCGAGGAGATGACAAACAGAGCAAGGAAGTTTGGCACAAGGTCTAGAGTGAAGCCTATGGAGGAACCGTCTTAATCCCATTAGTTAGAGGAGAAAGTCTAAGCTCTTGCCTCAATGATGAAAGAGTTCATGAAAAGGGGAGTTCAATATATTTGCAGCCTTGATCATCACACAGATTTTTTCCCGCAAGTGGTGGATGATATGAAGGAAGTTAACGCGTTTGATTTTGACAATGGCGGAAATAGGCCAAAGTTTTCTAGGGGACAACATCAAGGGTTCCGTGGGAACCAAGGAGGCAAAAAGCAAGATCCATATGCAAACACCTTCAACCCGAGGTACCACAATCACTCCAACTTCCGTTGGCGCGAAGATAACCAAATGCAGGGGTACAACAGAGGCAACAAGCTCCAACGCGACCCTATCCGAGGGGAGAAGGGCTTTCCAACAACAACTTCTCACTCTACAAGTCGTACAGAGAGGGAATCCTTGAAGCAACATCTCAATTGGCTAAGAAGCATGACGTCTTTGTGGAGCGCGCAAGGAGAGAAATT
>JAULKK010000011.1:2886010-2897858 GCA_032355705.1 Rubia peregrina
GGCAATAAAATGTGTACTTGTAGAATTCATTCTGATTCCCCTAAACACATACCAAACAAGATGGAATTACCATACTATCAAGGCCAAAGCAAAACTGTCATGAAAAAAGAAAGCAAACCACAACAAGACTCGGGGAGAATTCAATGATCAATGGACCAGAGACTAAACAATGTAAAAATTGGCTCAGAAGCATACACCAAAGATACCTAGGGAACGTAAAACTTCTGGCAATCTGCCTTGACTGTAATATTTTAATATAAGGCAAAAGATCAAAGCATGTCATTTCTCTACTCTTAAGCACAAAAACTTGTGATCCAAACCAATCCAATTGCCCAACCGTAGGTTCATGAAAACAGCATACTATAATAAATAATCGATTTTCTGATATTCATCATTCAACCACAGATAGTAAGAATGCTTAGACTCTTGTCCAAACATGACAAGTATACTTGATCACAAGGCTGATGACCGAATTCAGATGAAGAACATGACTTTGAAATTCACTTTTTACACGTTGGGGGGAAGAAAGAAGACAAGCTAAAAGCAATACACAAAAGGGTCAAAAGAACCCAGTAACAGTTATAGTTTGAAACCAGAAACCAATCCAATCACATGATTAAAGAAGCTGTTATAACTAAAGAAACACATGGTTCCCAGCTATTTCTTGCTCGCAAAACCGAAGGCTAAAGAAGATTTGCAAGTAATAGAAGCAAAAATAGATGGAATTTGAGCTAAAAAACGACCAATATCTGAAGCATCTGATGCATAGTAAAGGAAAAATAAAGATCGACCACAAAATTTATTAATTTGAATTTCTGGAACTTTTTGGGCTGGAATAATAAGCAATCAAGCTCATCTGATAAGGTGACAAAGGAGGCCAGAATTGTCTCAATTTAAAAGGCAAAAAAAAAGTCAATCCCTCTAGAGCGAAGGACGAGAAATCCATTTTAAAGGGACAAAACTCCTAAATTAAAGCACAAAATCGGAGAAAGAACCTTTAGAATGAAAAGGGTGTCGGAGAAATCAACTGGTTTTCCCGCTAAATTTGTTGCTTCACCAAAAGAAGTAACAGAATGAAACTCATCAATTCAGCTGTGTGGTGTTGTTTCACTCACACCTCAAATATTCCTTTTGAGCCATCTCCCCATTTGCTAGTGATTGGGAAGCAGAACAATCCAGGACTGCAAACACACAAGTCTTTTCAAAATTCCATATTTAAATCACACAATAATTATAATATTCCTCAAATTACACGCATAGTACAAAATTACATACATTAAACAAAACAACCTTCTAAAGTGGACTATGCGGGATGATGTGTAGCACTCTCACAATAGTGTATATGTGAGTATTCTATTGCAAGGGTCTTTATGGATACTTACGTTTCCACGTCTTTTGTCCCAATGTATAATATACTTATTCTTTTAAAATTGAATAATAAAATATTAGCATCAAGGAAATAAGGTGTTTGAATAAACTATCAAATAAGATTTTTTTTAAATGTGAGACCGTCTCATAGTGAAATCATAGTTAAAAAGAATAATTTACAAATATTTATATGAATGAGGTTCTAAATAATAAATTTTAAAAAGTTTAGGGAGTAAGAGAGGATTTGGGTGTAAATATCACATGTTCGGGGTACCATGTCATAAATAATTGAGGAATTAATGATTTTGGGCATAAAAAGTCTGCGGGTCAAGAATCTAGGTCAGAAAAATTTGAAAAATTTGCAGGTCAATTTTCTCTAAAATTCCGCACAATACGCCTAATTTTTTACTACTGTAATCATTAATTCCTCAATTATTTATGCCCTAGTACCCCAAACATGTGATAATTTACACCCAAATCCATTATCGCTCCCTAAACTTTTTAAAACTTATTATTTGGAACTTCATTCCTATAAAATATCATAAAAAATCCCGCAGGTCAAGAATTTTGGTCAGAAAAACTTGCGGGTCGATTTCTCTCTCCATTTTTGCACAATGCATGTGTTTTCTTACTACCGAAATTGATGTTTCAACCAAATTTTGTGATGTTATAGGAGAAGTATTTTGGGTGAAATACCAAAATGACCCTATATAATTTCAAAAGTGCCAATATAACCCTCAAATTTTTCTCACTACAAAACTTTTTATACAACACATAAGACATAAGACATTCCACAAAACTTTTTCTCATTTTTCTAAGTTTTTGAAGCAGTCAGAATATCGAAGAGATTCGCAAACATGAATCTTGAAGAACAATTAAGGTCTGCAAGCACAAACCCTAGGTATTGGTTCTGGAATCCACCAAAGAGAAAATAATCTCGAAATAATATTTATGATTGAATGAATAAAATATCTGAACATAAGGTCTTTAAATACTAAAAGTAAAAATCGGAAAAATTAATGAAAAGGATTTTTGGAATTAATTTATGAAAATAAAAGAAAATCAGAAAATATTAGGAAAAACACTAATTTGCAATTTTGAGACTTTAAACGACCTCAAATAGCAATTCTGGGCTACTAACTTTGTCCTGAGGACGGGTCATGAATAATCTCGTCGAGATGGTTCCAACGCATTTGGTCTCGCCTTATTCTGACTCCAAATGCAAAAGTTAAGTTCAAAACCGTACCGAACCTTTACGGCGATCCAATGCTTCTTCAATATTTGTCGCTATTCACCCTGCATCATCAACCATACCACACTTCGTATGATCAAATTGAATACTCATTAACTCGACAGTTTTTTAAATAAAGACCCATGTTGTGAATCAGTGCAGAATTCCCTTCATTGATCTTCTTAATGTAAGCTCGCAGATCATGTTGAATATCAAGAGGGGATGCCACAACTAGGTGATTACGCGTGTTATCCTCCGCATGCTGGTTGATGAACCACTCGCATTCATTAGTCCACGAGAGGAATCAACATCTCAGCGTACCTCCTGATTAACAGCACTCAGACTCTGATTCTCCTTCACTAATTGCTTGTTCGGCTCTCTAACCTCACGTTCAAGGTGACCTGAGAATCATGCTTAGTCTTCCACTCGAAAGCAGAAGCCTGAACCAACACCAATCCATCTTAGCACCGTCAAACTTCTCATATGTCGACCAGATTCTTTTCCCGAATTCTGTATTTATGTTCTAATTCACCAATGGTGGTGCTAGGTACCACCTCTAGTCGCCCTCTTGGCTAAGTAGCGTCGCCTACTATGTCCATTGTTGAACACTAGACAACTCCAGCTGCCAGTGCTCGTCCTCCAGAGTAACGATACACATTTTGTATGCATCATTTTGTTGGTCCCAAGAGGAAGCCAGTTCGTTGCATCGAGCCAGTACATCCATCACACACCGGCCAACGCGTGTTATCCACCTCTCCCGATATGGTGCAAGGTGAAAGAACTTCACACACTTTGATACCTCCCTCAAGTCATCAAGGTAACCTTGGATTTCCTCAACTAAGGTCGTTACCTCACGTGGCACCAACGAATCCTCCGCATACTGGTTTAGGCTGTCTAATTTCTAGACAAGCCATTTTAAAAAATATATAATTAATGAGTTGAGAATGCAGATATGACATTGTCATACCTATATGTGCGAAATTAACCCTAAGTTTTTGTAAAAATTGTGCAGTTATAACCATTTTGCTCAATTCCGACGTTGACTTAATGAAGTCAAATGTTGACCAAACATAAAAAAGACATAAATAGCCTTAGACTCAAACAGAATTTTTGATGACCATTCTACTGCGACTTCTTCTTCTTCTCCGGCCAACACCGCACCGGCCACCGACCACCAACGCTGCTCAACCATCTCTGATTTACAACACAAAACCACTGGAATCCGCCCAACCTCTCCCTCTTCGCAGACCTTCCCCGCCACGCATCACCAATGAGCACCACTCCCCCTCCCCGCTCGTGGCATTCTTCCGATCACTCATAAAACCCCGAATTCCCCAATCCTTCGAACCCCCTCGATATAACCCCTACTTCCTCTCCACTCGTCGATCATTCTTCTCTGTTGCAGCTGCCGAACAACCGTTGCCACATCGCAGCTCGATCGACGTTGCTGTCAACGACCCTATTTTCCCCCTTTGTCTGAACTACCTCCTCCAGGGAAACTTCCTCTCCCTGTTATTTCTGTCTTCTCATCTTTGAAAGCTCTCTCAGCTTCTCTTCTCTAGGAGCTCTCTTCACCTTAGCAGTTGGTCGTTGATTAGATATTGGCGGAGGCCGGGAAATTCAAGAAGGTAATGGTTAAACAATTCTTTACCAGAGCGGTTCAGAGGAGGAAGGGGAGGGGTTAAATGAAGCTTCACCAGAGTGGTTGGAGAACAAGAGTTTCACCGGAGGATTAGAGGCAACAGAGTTAAATGCCCAGAAGGAAAGACAAAACGAAGAAGAAGAAAAGAAAAAGGAGAAAGAAGAAGAGGGGAGGGTAAATTAGACTTTTCTTATTTGTTTATTTTTTTAATTTTTTAATCAGGGGTATAATGGTCAGTTTATATAATTCCGACTAATTTCACGGCGTCAGGGTTAGATTGACAAATTTTAGGCTGTTAGACCAGAATTTTGACCAATTTCAGGCTGCAAGGGTTAGACTGACACTTTCCTTCAAAACTTATAGTTAGATAGTCACTTTCAGATTTTACAATGATATATTGACATTTTCGACTAAAGCATATGGTTAAACGCATTTTTCCCTTTCATTTATTACAATGAAGTTTTCATAATTTTAGTAATCTTTTAAAATGTATCTCAAAATAAAAATAAAAATAATGTAATCTTAAAAATTATAGGAACAAGATTTATTATGGGTGATTTACTGATTTAGGCGGTCAAACGACAAACGCTATCTTCAAAATTTGTTTTCTCTATTTAAAAATATAGGAAAATAAAAAGACAAACATGAACAAGAAAGTACTCCTCCGTCTCACTATTAATGACATGTTTACTTTTTCACATTTTTCAATGATTATTCTTGACCGTAGATATCTCTAGCTACATATAACAATTCAGCAAAAAAATATTTAAAAAATAGATGTTAAGATTAATTTAACAATATTTCACGTGGTATATTTATTATAAATATATTAATTTATAATTATGGTTAAAATTAACCAAGTTTGATTTGAAAAAAAGAGAGTAAACATGCCAATAATAGTGGGACTGAATATGGAGTGTTGAATGCGACATGAACAGAGTGCAAAGGGAAATGGAAGCGTATCAAGGGGAAATTATGACCGTTGGAAACATGGATTTCAATTTCCTACGGTTCTCGTAACCTTTACGTTTTCAACTATTAGACGTTGTATCTGAAACCCCCTTTAATACTCTTAAATCACAACCTAAATTCTCATTAATAACCCGAATCTAATTCTCCATCCCCTCAGTTTGAAAAAGAGCAACCTTTCCCCAATTCCCTTCCTTGTTTGGTCCACAGGCTGAGAGAAAAATCCTCAGGTAGTGGGGCTGATTTATAAAGGGGGAAAAAGCTAGGAAGAATAAGAATAATCGATCCTAGTTGGGCAGCGGTCTTTCCTTTTTGTTGAAGATGTCGCAACAAATGGTTGAAGATGAGGTTTTGAAGAGTGAGGAAGGAGAAAAAGTGTTGGTGGTGATGCAGCAGAGTAAAGAAGAGGGACATCATCCCTATGCATTTCATGTTTCTGGGCCTAGGAGTGTCCCTTCTCCTAATTGGAGGGACCTCATCAGTTCCAACTGGTCGGTTTTTCTGCTTCTCATTAAATTATTATTTTTTTGAATTTTGGGGGTTTTTCATCTGGGATCTGTTTAGTTTCTTCTGGGTTTGCTGTTTTTGGGTTTTGATGAGAAAAAAAGAAGATGATCTGCTGTTTGTTTGTACTTGAGGTGCTGTTCTTTTTCAGTGGGGTCTTCTTTTTTTTGGGTTTAATTTTGATGTTCATGAATCTTCGGAAACTCAGGATGAAGGTGGATTTTTCCCCCCATTCGTGGATGTTTGATTCTGGGATTGCTGTTTCTGCTAATTTTTATTAAGGACAAAGATGGAAACTTTGAATTTGGGCTTTACCATTGCAGGGAGTTGTAGTGAGAGAGGCCTCGAATTTCTTTATGTTTTTCTATCATGTTTACTGGCATCATCGTTGGTATTTTTCATGAATCATGACTCATGAGGATGTTATGTTTATTACATACAACAACAATTGATACTACTGTCGCTGGGTATATAGATCAAGAGGGTGATGCCGCGGACACATTGAATGGTTTATGCGTATAAGTGCCATTGATTTCTTTCTTAAGCCTCATTGTAGATCCTTCAGGTCTTCTCCTTCTCCGTTTCATTTGCTTTTATGGTTTATCAGTTTCTTAAAACGTCTTTTGTGCTATTGTTACTTTGTTTCCAATAGTTTCATTAAGTGCTTTTATCTGATCTAGGATGATATGTTTACATATCTCTTGGAAACCATGTGCTTTGGTGTTGAGAACTTCGAAAGGTCTTTATTTTTGTTTTCGTAGCTAAGATTCATGGTTTCTTGATTGATATCATATCGTGTATGCAAACTGAATTGTTGCAGTTTTTTGACACTTTGAGGAATGTCATTTTCAGGAGGGATGGCAATTACAAGAGGTCAGTGATTGCCTGTCTCATTCAGGCTGTTTACTTGCTTGAACTTGACAGACAGGAGAATAGAACTGCAGAAAATGCTCTTGCTCCAAAATGGTGGATACCATTTAAGTACAAACTAGTGGAGACACTGATAGATGAAAGAGATGGATCAATATACGGTGGATTACTCGAATGGGACCGCTCTGCTGCTCTCGCTGATTACTTGTTAGTAAGACCTGCCGGCGCTCCAAGGGCTGTTCTGGCACTGAGAGGGACTATACTAAAAACTTCGACGCTTAGTTGTGATATCAAGGATGACCTCAGGTTCTTAGCTTGGGAAAGCCTAAAGGGATCTGTCAGATTTGCAGGTGCTTTGAAGGCCTTGCAATCAGTCGTCGATAAGTATGGAAGCAGCAACATATGCATCGCGGGCCATTCACTCGGGGCTGGATTCGCTCTCCAAGTTGGAAAGGCATTAGCCAGAGATGGAATCTATGTGGAAGCACATTTGTTCAATCCTCCCTCTGTTTCACTGGCGCAGAGTTTCAAGAATATCGGTGAAAGGGCAGGAGTTATGTGGAAGAGGATGAGATCAATGCTTCCTATGAACAACAGCGAAAACCAAGAAAAACCCGATGAAGCTACTACATTCTCAGTGCCTACAGGGATGAAGGCGTGGATGCCACATTTGTATGTGAACAACAGTGACTACATCTGCTGCTATTACACCGATCCAGATAGGGTTGAAGGGAGTAGTCCTGGTGAGAAGGAGAATGCAAAGCCTGTTGGGACGGCGAATTTTGGCGCGAAACTGTTTGTTTTGTCAAATGGGAGGCAGAGGTTTCTCGACGCCCATGGATTGGAGCAATGGTGGTCTGATGATTTGGAACTGCAAATGGCTCTCCAAAACAGCAAGCTCATTAGTAGGCAGCTCAAATCATTGTATAGCCTTCCTGCTCCTCCTCCTGGCAAGCTTCAATAATCCACATTATTGATTCTTTACTAAAAAACTCATTTTCAAGCCCTCATTTTCCCCGTTCTCTTAAACTTTTCTTGGTGTTTGTATGCATTATATACCAAATTACATGTTGAATAAATACATTATTCATCCTGTTTTTGCCCCACATTTTATTCTTCCAGTTTGCATAATCGTATTTGCTGTACATACGATTATGCAAACCTGTCAACTGTAAAGAAAGGATTACATTAACGTTTCGCGCTAGCGCCATTCATCTTCATTGTTTATTCGCAAACGGTCTGTCCCATCCTTTTTAAGAAACCAGCTTTTCGCATAATCGGAAACAACAAAAAACAAAGTACCCTTATACAATGCAACTGTGGTCAAGTCTCCCAACTGTTCATTCTGTGGAAACATTCAGAATGAAGAACAAAACTGTGTTCAAGTTGCAAGAAGAGTACAATTGGGTTAAATTATGGCTTCATTCAAAGAGTCAAACACAAGATGAATGAAGAAAAGACAAGGTTTCAAGGAGTTTGAGAAGAAAGTGATGGACACAAAAGATAGGATTAAGAAAGAAGTGTTGGACCTCGTAAGCAAAGACAAATGTAAGAATCTCGAACCCTTTATTTTGAATTACTACAAACTTCACTGTTTTTGTTCAGAGGCACAAGATTTGTTTATTACATGTTGTGGTCAAGCTTTTTTATATTTTAGCTTGATGTCAAGGTTGGAGGGAGTTGAATCGAAAAAGAAAAGAAAAATGGTCTTCACCGTTACGCATTTTGTTGAGTGTTTAGTTTAACTGAACCAACGTTTTGGCCAAATCATGCTGCAAAGGTGGAAGGTCAACGCAGATGGAAAGAAGATTATATTTAAATAAAATGGTATAACACGACTCAACAGGGGATCGAACCCAGAATCTCTGGTTCCGTAGACCAGCGCCTTATCCATTGGGCCATTGAGTCATTTTTTATAGGAAAATTACTAATTAGTATTGTCTAATAATAGCATTCAAGAATTCTATGTTAATTACTGAAGATTGATTCCATAGCCTATTGTTTTTAGAGAAAGTCTCGTAAAAACGGTATTTCCATAAATTTATGGACGGTCCACAATAGGTTTACCTTAAATATTGTAATTTTTTTTATAAAATTTAAATCTTGTATTTTAAAAATTAAAACAAGTAATAATATGTATTTAAATGTGAAAATATAAAAGTATATAATATTAAAAAAATCTAAAATTCTAAATTTAATACTCTCTCTATCCCACCTTAATCTGCACATTTACTATTTATCAGTCAACACTCTCAAACTTTGATCACATATTTGAATAGATATATAAACATTTATATTATCGTATGTAATATTGTTGGATTCGTCGTAATAAGTAGTTTCTAAATATCAAATTTTTATTTGCCGATATTATACGTAGTTAAATATATTAACGGTCAAACATGTTACTTGAAAATCGTGAAAAAGATTCTGTGCAGGTTAAGTTGGGACAGAGGGAGTATGTAATTTAACAAATGCAGTGTATACGGTAAAAAATAAGTGGCTAAACTTATGGACATGCCGGTTGTAAGAAGACCCACTCATATTTTTATATCCGTTTCAATGAGAGGAGGAAATTGTAAAGCCATTATATCGAGAAAGTTACTTGTTAAAATGCGTAATGGTTAGACTAATCATGATTTTTTATTTCAATGACTTATTTATTTATATTTAGAGATGTATTTAAAAGCTTTTCGAACTTATACTAATCTAGCTGCAACAAATCATGAAAACAAACATCAATCATCCCCAATAGTTAAATTAATTATAAAATGATTCCGTCTAACGGTTAGACGGTTGAAAACAATAGTTTGTACATTATACATCTCCACAAAGTTTTGTTTTAGATCGACTAACAGTTAGACCGGGTTATTTTTATAAATAATGTAACTAATTGGGTGATTTTTATGTTTGTTAACATTTATTGCACACGATTCCTATAACTTTGATTTTTTTAAATGTGTCACGCTATATAAATTATTATAATTTGACCCTAAAAGTTATTGAAACGAGACTTTTCATGATTAGTCTAACTGTTAGTCAGTCTAATTAGCGAGAGAATTTCTCATATCTCTATTTTTTATTTAAAAAAAAATCTTTTCCCTAAAAGAGAGTCTCCTCTGAAACTGTTTAACGGTTAGACCAATCATAACAAGGCTCGTTTCTATAACTTTTAACATCATATAATTATTTATATTTTAGTATATATTTTTAAAAGATTCTTAAAATTATGAGAACTTGACTGAAAAAAATAGAAATAAACATCAAATCACTCATTAGTTACGTTATTATAAAATGATCTCATATAATAAATTTGGTGTTTTCTTAATAGGTACTTAGTACTATGTTGGGAAAAAATAAAATTCGTAATTATATATGTACTCCGCTTCACTATATTTATCACATTTTTTATATGGGCACACTTCCTCTTTTTAGAAAAAGTAATTTAATTTCATTCACTAATCTTTTTTTCCTTGGGTAAAATACAAATATAACTCTATTATTTTCTAAAAGTGACAATATAACCCTGTATAATCTGAAAGTGTGATTTTAACCCTAACTTTTGCATTAAATGTGCCGATATAACCTTTTGACACTATTCCGACATTGACTTGGTATTTTCTGACATTGATCAAACCTAAAAAGACTAAAATATCCCTAGTATTAAACCTAAAAATATAATGACAAAAATACCCTTAAAATTCTTCTTTTACATCTCCATAACCACAGCCACCGCTCCTCCGTCACCTCCTTCGCTCCGCCGGAATCCACCGCTGGAATCTTCTTTTTCTAGCTTTTGCTGCTCTAGCCCTCTTTCTAAGCGCCGTCAATGCTTACCTGTTGCCATTCCTTAATGTGTCGTTTTCCACTAAACGCATACTCGTATACATTTTCATAAACCAAAGACCTTTTTTATAAAAGAAGAAAAGGAAGTGGAGACTTATCTGCTGGCTTGAATGGGAGTAGTTATCTGATGTCGTGCTAAGAGAAAATGTTCAGCTTCAATTTCAATATCAACAAGACCTTGCTGGAAGTTTTTCATCGTATCATCCATCTCTCTCGACAAAAATCAACAAATCGATCTAACAACATCATAATCT
This sequence comes from Rubia peregrina, assembly GCA_032355705.1. Taxonomy (NCBI): domain Eukaryota; kingdom Viridiplantae; phylum Streptophyta; class Magnoliopsida; order Gentianales; family Rubiaceae; genus Rubia; species Rubia peregrina. The sequence goes on from JAULKK010000011.1 coordinate 2,896,692, forward strand.
GTACAATTTAACAGTTGCAAAAAACATTTTTACCAAGTGAGCTAAACGTCGAGGTAGAAAAAGATGTTCAACATGAAATCGAGGAGAGGGAAATATACCATTGCCGCGCCGCTGCTCTCCCCCGCCGCCGCCGCTCGCCTTCCCCCACACACACCCCAAGACCCAGTGGCGGCAAATTACTGAAAATATATAATGTAAAAAATGAATTTTTTTTATCACAACCTATGATAGAGAAAAATATTAAGAAAACATTTTCCAGCCCACCTCCGCCCCTGCCAAGACCCAGAGGAACTCGAAGAAGACATGACACCACCACCACTGCAACGAAGACCCACGCAATTCGCCACCCCTTGAGCTCCTCCATCCCGCCGACTTCAGTTCATTTCCGACTAGATCCGGTGTTAGCAAACCCGTCGGGGTTTTCAATTGCCGACGCCTACTCCTCCTTCACCGGTTGCGCCACTGCCAGCGTACTAGGCGCCTTCACGAGAGATGGGCTGGGCCGCTTCCGGTAGCGAAGATTAGGGGGAGGCGGAATCAATGCTATGAAATTATTGTGAATGTGGGATCTTTGGTGATAACAAACTCAGCGAAGATTAGGGGGGAAGCCACCGCTGCGGGGAAGTGGGATAAAGAAGAAGAATTTTGGATTTTCATGGGCAATAAAGCCTTTTTCAAGTTTTTATTTTTATTTTAAAAACAGGGGTACAATAGTCAATTCACAAAATTTGGGTCAAATTCAGGTTCCTAAGGTTAGATTGACACTTTCGACCAAATAATAGGGTTAGAATTGCATTTTCATATTGGGTATTATGCAAATATAACCCTATATAATGGAGTATGTGCAGATATAACCCTCATTTTTTAAGTGCAAATATAACCTTGACTATTGAATGAAAGTGCAAATATAACCTTCTGATGAGAATTCCGGCGTTGACCATGTTTTTCCGGCGTTGACCACCCCTAAAATGACAAAAATGCCCTTGAAAAAAATAAAAACAAAAATGGCCGCCGGACCGCCGAAAAAACATGATTTTCCGGCGACCCGGCGGCGGTCCGGCGGCGGCCATTTTTGTTTTTATTTTTAATTTTTTTTCCAAGGGGTTTTTTTTGTCTTTTAATGAAATTCCGGCTAAAAATTACCGGCCGGGGTTATAATTGCACTTT
>JAULKK010000011.1:2897958-2922834 GCA_032355705.1 Rubia peregrina
TAGAGGGTTGAAGATTTATCTTCACAAGAAGTAGTAAAACTTGTGACTAGGTCATGGATTCAAGGATATATAATAGGTTCGGAAACGGATATCTAGTATCCCCAATGTTTTATTATTTGTAATTTTTGTATCGGTGTATTAGTTACTTGCATGATTAGCATAGTTACTTAACTTTGCTAGTTATCTTGTCTTTACTTTCATAAGTTAGAAAACCAACGCACCCCCCCCCCTCTTTACATGCTTTTATATGTATGTATATATCAAGTAAGGGTTGACCGGTGATGAGTTAAAGTCAAACCAATTTATTTACCAAAGTTTAATTTATTTCATTTGAAAATATATATATAAAGTCATAGTTAAAAGTATAATAGTAAAATCTTTCAAAAATTTGAATGAAATGCAGTAGCGTAAAAAAATTACAAAAATTGTATTTTAGCTTTGTGTAAAAATAAATTATACTATTAATGTAATATATATATATATATATGCTAAATCATGTATTGCACGGATGTTATCTAGTTACTGATATACTGATATATAAAATAATATTATTATTAATAAGGGTGAATGTGAATTTGTGAATGTATATTTTTTATTTACAATATTGAATATTAATTTTACATTGCATATATATATTATTTGTAAATGTGAAAGGCTAAAATATTACTAAATTAGAAAATGGATCTAAGTATGAATATGGGTCATGTTTGCGAGTGCCACGAGCGACGTCGTTCAAAAAAAGAACCGACGTCTGTAACGAGAAAGGCGTGCAACTACCAGCAAGAGAGTCATGCAGTGTCGGTCACGAAGACAACTGATGTTGGTAAGCAGGAAAGGCTTGTGACATCGTTCATTCATGACTTCAAGAGGAACATATGACGTCGGTTACAGAAAGAACCGACGTCGGTAAGCAAGGAAGTGTGTAACGTCGCTCATTTCATGTCTGCGAGAGATTCATGCAACATCAGTCACAAAAAAACTGACCTCCGTAAGCGAGAAAGGCTTACAATGTTAGTTATTCATGTCTGCGAGATGTACATGCAACGTCGGTACAAAAGATAATCGATGTCGATAAGCAAGAAAGGCATGCGACGTTGGTTTTTGAAGACTTTTTACCTTAATTTTTTTATAACCACGGTAAAAATAGTACTTTTTACCTGAGTGTTTTAACCAAACTAAATATTACTTTTTACTTTTTTAAAAAAATAATCAAGATAAAATAAATTTTTACATCGGTTATTTGACCTAAACCAAAAAAACCAAGGTAAAACGGGGGAAGTAACAGGTCAGTTTTCTTGTAGAGTTTAATGAGAATTCTCAATTACAAAATTTGTTCTATCCTAAGATGTAGGACTTCTTGAATTCAAAATATATTAAACTAAGAATTCAATTACCTATTAACAAGATATAAATAGTTACTAAAAATTTAACGACATGATATTCACTGAAATTTCATGGTGCGATGTGACGGGAAAATAGTCATGGTAGCTATTCCTATTCCAACCCTAATTGGTCAATATTATGAGCATGGTGTAGTTATATAAGTGTTCTAAATGAGTACATCGCGCTCATAATACTGGCATAGAACTCGCATCGCCAGAATAGCCACCGTGAAAAATAAATAAATATAGGGTGAGCCAAATAAATAATTACCCAAAATCTACATAAGCAATTGTTAATTTCAGGAATAATAACGCAAAAATGGTTCTGTTTCCTTGAAGGAAGCCGTATTGTCCAATTCCTTTGACGTCGATCCCACACGAATGTCCTCCGCGATTTCATTGTCACTGTGTGCAAGAAAGGTCCAACTGCCTTAATGGCATCTGGAAATTGGTAGCTTAGTACTTTCCCCATATGGTCACACCATTTTCGTTGGAATTTGCATTCCATTTGTAAATTTGGTATACATGTCTCCAGTTCTGAGGTCCTAGATTCAATCAATAGGGCAGATTACGTTGGCCCCATCTTGTAGAATGAGTCAACAACAATCTGCATCATCAGGTGGCCAACGATGGCGCAGTCATAGTTTGATACACCCATTTTCAAAAAGAGATAGAAAATGAGGCTACAAAAACCACATGATCCTGTCTTCTCCATGTTCCTAATCAGAATCTCATATATTCTTTCCCCAACATTCCTGCATAGTTTATTTTTACTGCATGTAACTTTATTATCCTACTCTTGTGCACTTTGGCGTGGCACAATGTTTTTCACATCCCAATTGCCGAATTGTTTCTTGAAAAGGTGGATTTTCTTCTATTCCACTTTCTAGATAATGCTTCCGCATTATGTAAATTTGGGCCAAAAACCTTGCATCCTTATACACAAATCTATCGTCTGACTGCCTGGAGTGAGATTTGCTAGAGGATGACACTAACACTTATTTTCTAGGCCTTTTACTTGGGATTTTTGGGGCTATCACCTATATTCACATGCAAGCATTTTATCAAATACCTTGTATGCAAGGGGAATGTACTCAAAGTTTTAACAAATTAAAAATAACATGAAACATCCAATTATCCATACAGTATCTTCCACACAAGGGATTATAAAACTAAATCCAGTTATTCCTATTAATATATTAATTGAATGGAAAACTAGGGATTATGATATGAAATTAGTTGTTCATGATTAGGTTTTCATTGCAAATACAAGATTCATAGCTAAATTGTATTATAAGATCATTACATGATTAAAGGGAAAAATATGATATTAACTTATGAAGCACAATCAGAATGGTGTGGAAAAGAGGGTTTCAGATCTTTATGTCAAAAGTTGTGTGTGTTCGTATAATAATGATAGTATTGCCGCAAATTTAGTTTTAAAACAGGTGACCACATCTTAGCACCGGTATGAAACCTTACAAATACTGGTTCCTCAGTTGAATATACAGGTTCCTTAGTATTTTAAGGCGGCCTGAAGGAGCTGCTTTGAGGCATTTTAAAAATATTTTAAGAGACAAGGGCGCAAGTCTCAAATTATTTTTCAAAGTATCAAGCACAAGTACATAAACTGGTTCCTCTGTTGAATATACCAGTGCATTAATATTTTAAGACAGGCCAACATGACTGCTTTAATGCATTTTGAATATATTTGAAGAGACCAGGGAGAAAGTTTTGAATTCATTTCAAAGTATCAAGCACTGGTACATAAAATTGGTTCCTCAGTTGAATATACTGGTGCCTTAGAATTTTAATGCTGCCTGATGAAGTTGCTTTAATGCATTTTGAAAATATTTTTAAAAACCAGAGAACATGTGTGAATTGTTTTTCCTAAGTATTAAGCACCGGTAACGAAACTGGTTCTATTAATGAATATATCGGTGACTTAATATTTTAGGGCAGCACGACGCGACTGCTATAATGATAATTTTAAATTTTATGTAAGATTTGAGAGGGAATCATATTAGCACCGGTATGTATACAAGTGCTACTACTTTTAATACCGGTGCAGTAACAAGGAATAGAGCATATATTGTGTTCTTTAGCACTAGTACATGATTAAAATTCTGGTAAAAAGACAAACTTATATAGAAATTTAATCATAAAAACATACAAACCAATAGAAATTAAAAAGAATAAGCATAATGACCTATAATTAATTTGGGGTACGCAAAAGGGTACAAAAGTAAAAGATACACCAAACGTAATACCCTATCTTTTCCTTTTCAAGAATACATCACCACCAACAATATGACCATTCTCGTCCACCCACAATCCATCCCCATGTTATCATCAACATATAGGTTGTCCACCGGCGCCCTCTAAACTCAGGAATGCCAAAATAACTCGCTAGTTTCATGTTTTATGGGCCAATCAATTTCATATCGTGAATAGAAATTCTTCCCATTTAGTGTAACATGCCACTTCTCATTGGTTGGGTCTTGGATATAAAATACATGCCGAGCTTTGGCAGCTAAGATGAACTTGTCATTCTCTTAACTCATTCTATTTAAGTCCACGAGTGTAAATCCCACGGGCTTCTCATAACGGATCCCTATACCATTTTCAACCCATATACACTTGAAGAAAGATACTTAAAATTCTACATAATTCAACTAAAAAATCACCTCAATCACCCAATAAAATGCCATAACTTCGACGATGTGTTTTTAGTCTTTCTTGCTCGACAACCACATAGATTTAGATTCCACGTAAACCTCACAATTCTTAGTTTTTTTCTTGTTGTCGTTTTCCACTATTGAAAAATGGAATCCATTAATGTCATAGGTCTGGTATCTTTTTACGATGACGTCGAGTGTCCTTGCAAGCACCTTGGATATATTTTTTCCAAGAACATTTAATTTCTTCACCTAGTTGTGAATGGAAAACCCAACTAATATTCTTGGCACCTTCTGCCTCTCCCACTGCCTCCTGGCAACAAAATGAATTCTATCATCTTGTAACTTGTGCTTTACCGGGAGGAATTTCCTATAACCTAGATACACAGTCTTCCTACCATTCTTCAACTTATGGAAATCAATACATTCGTTGCACACAAGACATTCCTTGTGACCCCAAACCACATAATCTGAAAGATTATCATAAGCCAAAAAAATCATTTATCGTGCAGAAAAGCATGGCCTTCAACTTGAACATGGTCCAGCGATAACCATCAAACACATAAACATTGTTGGACCATAAAACCTTCAATTCTTCAATTAGATGTGCTAGATAGGTATCAATGTCATTTTTGGGTTGTCTCGGACCCAAAATCATCAAAACACATTTCTTATTAATGCAGAGATATTGAGGTAGATTGTAAATAGAAAGCATAAATGGCCATGAAATATGTTTGAATGAATTGTTACCAAAAGGTTTCGTACCATCAGTTCACAAAGCCATGCTCAAATTCCTGGGTTAAGCTAGAAACTTAGGATACATCTAGTTAAAATTCTTCCAGTGATCCGCATCTGCAAGATAACTTGTAATACCATTATGAAGACAACCCTATTCCAGTACAATGTCATGTTCTTTGCATCCTCCACATTTTTAAACAACCACTTCAGCCTTGGGACAGTAGAAAGATACCACACACATTTTGCAGGGACCCATTTCCTTACCTTCACAACAATCTTTTCATCCACAACCTCATTTCTTCTTTTCTTATAAGGAGAAGCGTGGTGTACGAGGCAAGCCACCTCTCTTTCCAAAGCACCCGATACAAAACACAAACATTTTATACTGCATTCCCATTGGACACAAAATTCTCTTCACATAATAAACATTTTCCAGTAAACCATTTCTGGAGGGAAGTTTCTCATTCAAAAACTTGAGCAAATTATCCATGTTGGTATCGCTCCACGAACCAACACCTTTCATGTTAAAGAACTCTATTAAACATGACATTATAGTCTTTCTAATCCAGAAATTATGACTGAAGCTCAGGTCTCCTCCTGAATTCATCCACCTCCTCCTCACATATGTCATCTAAATTGACGTCCCTAAAATGTTATCCCTTTCTACCTACAACCACCTCTGGTGGTTGTTCTCACTAGGAATGGTCCAAACCAATAATCCTTTGCCAACCCTCTCTTGTACAGATGGAGTTGCAACAAGTCCCGATTGTCAGTACGCTTACGATTCTTACAATCACGACAAGGACATACGATGCACTTTTCTTGAATAAATTTATGCTCCATAAACTCCAAACAAAAGAAATAAATTCATCACTCTCTAAACTAATATTTTATACACATTCTTACGCGTCTCGATGACACGGTACATCTCTACAATTTAATCAATGTGCAACAATAAAACTTTGACAAAAATATACACTTCTACCATAAAATAATTATATCAATAAAACATCAAGTTATAATTATTATTATATTCATAGCACACTTTATCAAACCACATGCATGAAAAACCCTTTCAATATATCAACAATACTACCTAAAAACCTCATTTCATGAAGGGTGTGAAGCAACAATACAATGATCAAGTGATCAAACATGCAAAACATATACGGAAACCTATCATTCCACACATATACCACCAAAAATGGTAAATAAAAACAAAATATAAAGTACCTTCAAGGGATTTTATTGATGAGTATTCAATGTCTTCCTCGTCCTAAAGGGGCAGTAACGAACCCAAAAGACACCTTCTTGCACTTTTTACCTGCAAGAAGAAGGTGGTAAGTGTGCATTTAATGCACCAATAGAAACGATATAAGCTAGTAATTCTGGCTCTATACTTTCTATTTACAAGTTAGCATCAATATTTTTACCGATGCTAGCTCCAATCACTAAAAGAGAACACACCTATTACTTCTCCCATTTTACCTAGATTTTTCACCTTTAGCCAAATAACTGGGGTAAAAGGTTCTTTTACCTCAGTTCCTTTTTTTGAAATAAAAAATAATATTTACCTCGATTATAAAAAAACCGAGGTAAATAATATGTTTTTACCTTAGTTTTATGGTAGCCGAGGTAAATGATATTTTAATTCGAATTAGATACTTTAGACAAAATAGGTACAATGTCGGTAACATGTTTCTGTCTAACCAGAACTAGTGATTCATAAGATTGGCGACTTCCCATGGCTATCCATTTTGACCGAATGTCTCACAACTCTGAGAATCGATGTCATTTTTGTCGGGATTTGTTAAGTATATGTTCGTTCTCGGACCAAAATCAAACATAATTCCCAAAATCTTCATCCACATTCATGGTGGGTTTAAAATTTTCAATTCTTTATTGATGATGGTGGGATATAGGGATGTGGGTTGTGGGTTGTGAGTTAGCTTCCCACTCCAGTAGCTAGCAAGTAAGTATTTCATTCCTAAATTTTTATTTTCATCTTCAAATTTGGGTTCTAGCTAGGTTAGTTCATTGAAACACATAAATATACATATATATATATATGTACATATATATACATGTTACTCTAATCAATATGCATATCTTATGAATCCACATGTATTGAATTAATGTAAGTGTATGTACTTGTTCTTAAGATATGATACTTAACAATATGTACTTATATTGTTGTGATATGTAGAAATGTCCATGGATAAAACCCATTCTTTTGACTAAGATCAAACAAGTGAGAAATATCAAACTTTTGTAACTAAGTTCATTAAATATGCATTCGCGAATGCCGCGAAAGAAAATTTGTCGTATGTGTATTGTCCCTGCTGAAGTGCCAGAACACTGTTATACATTAAAATGTTATTGTTTTGAAGGATGACTTGTTTATATATGGTTCTTATCCATCATACAAAATTGGTTTTGGCATGGGGAGAACGTGGATGATCATACTAAAAATGAAGTAGATCAGGCCAAGAAGAATGATAGGATGGATGAGTTGGTTGAGGATTTTGTCAAGAAAGACAGTGGCAATTCTAACAGACTTTCAGACTTGCAAGGACATAATGAAACACTTCTATATGATGGATGCCGTAAAAGAATGACAGTATTGAAGGCTACGCTGCAGTTGATGAAAGTGAAAGCTAAGTACTTCTATAGTAAAGTTTGTCTCTCCGCTTTGTTGAAAGTGCTAAAAAAATGCTTTCGGTTGGAAATAGAATACCGCAAATGGTAAATGAGGTGAAGAAGGTACTATGTCTGATGGGCATGGATTCTGAAAAGATTGATGCATATTAGAACGATTATATCTTATATAAGGGTAATCACTTGAATATGTAAGTATGCCCGAAATGAAATGCTCTTATGTTCAGATTGAATGAGTTGGAGTTTAATGGAGAAATTGGTAATCGGTGAATGAAGAAGGTTCGTATCAAGGTTTTATGGTATCTATCTATCATTCCAAGGTTGAGATGATTATTTGACAATCCTAAGGATGCAAAAAATTTGAGTTGGCATACAGATCAGATAGTGGTTGATCCCAAATTCCTTAGTCATCCAGCAGATGGTGATTAGCGGAAGAAGATTGTGCATGGATAGAATAAACATGTTCGGTAATATGATAATTATTCATAGTTCGTTGGCGGTGATGGTAGTGATTTACAACTTGCCCCCATGGTTATACATGAAACAGAAGTACATTATGTTGTCTCTAATGATCTCTGATCCTAAGCAACTGGGGATTGATATAGATGTGTTCTTATCATCCTTGGTGGATGACCTTAAGAAGCTATGGGATCCGGGCATGAGCATGTATATTGGTTTTAGGAAGGAGTCGTTTAATTTTAAAGCCTTGTTATTCTGCACTGTTAATGAATTTCCTGCCTATGGAAACTGGTCTTGGTATTTAGTTAGTGGTCACAAGGCCTGTCCCGTTTGTTTGGAAGGAACAGATTATTGTCAGATTAGGCATGGAAGCAAGACTGTGTATCTTGGGCAATGGAGATGGTTTCCAAAAAATCATTCGCGGTGAATTCAATGGCAAGGTTGAATTGGCGCCCCTTCTCCTATATTAATAGGTGCGTTCATTTGAACATGTTGTTTAATTTTTTAAATACTTTGGCAAGGAGAAGAGGAAATCGAAGGTTCCCGCTAGTTGGAAGAAATGTTCTTTTTTCTACTATATTGGGAGACCCTTGACGTGCGACACTGTTTGGACATGATGCATATTGAAATAATGTATGTGATATTTTGGTTTGTAATTTGATGAATATCCTAAATACTACAAAGGATGGAACGAAGTCAAGGAAAGAAATGGTTGAAATGGGAATTTGACCAGAATTGGCTCACGAGGATCGGGGATCGAAAATGTACTTGCCTGTTGCTTGTTACTCATTTTCAGAAGGTGAGAAAGAGTATATGTTCCTTCCTCAAGGGTATGGTTATCCCAACGGGCTACTCTTCGAGGGTTAGCAATCTAGTATCTGATAAGATATTGAGGATGGGTAATATGAAATTGCACGATTCACATTGTTTGATTCAAGAATTTCTCCCGCTTGCTATCTGATGCATCTTACCAACTCATGTCAGAAAGTGTATTACCTGGTTTGTCTCTTCTTCAAGGAAATATGTTGTAACGAGATTAGGCATCGGAAATTGGAGGAATAACAGGAGGAAATAGTAATATTGTTGTACGGTTTAGAGATGTATTTTCCTTCCTCATTTTTTGACATCATGGTGCACTTATTGGTTCACGTTTTATGGGTGATATTGATATGTGGTCTTGTTTATCTTTGATGGATGTATCCCTACGAGAGGTAAATGTAGATATTAAAGTGTGATATGAAAAATCAATATCACATGGATGCTAGTATTGTCCCGAGGTATGTGACTGAGGAGGCGGTAGAATATGGTATGGAATTCATGAAAAATAATGAGTCGATTGGTGTACCAATACTGCGCCGTGGTGATAGAGTGGGTGGCAAAGGTTTGAGGAAAGGAACAGCTAGGTTATTGACTCCCTATGAGTTGATGAAAGCACACCTATATGTTATGTGGAACTCAGATATGGTTCGCCCGTATGTGGATATACACATGGCCACTATCAAATAGCATCACTTTGGTTGGTCGAGGAAGCAAGTAATTTCTGAACACAATCAAACCTTCATTGATTGGTTACGTCATACAATAGTCAAAGAGAGTCTATGTTACACCTTGAATTGGTTAGCCTTTATGCCTTCTGCAACTATGATTTCTGTTATTGGCTATGACATGAATATGTTTACCTTCTCAACCCTTGAATGGGACATATACACCACTACCAGGAAAAGTCGTGTTAGCATTGTTACGTTTGTTTTACATGTAACCAGCTTGAAGGATAAGAATCCCGTGTACAAGACACAAGTTTCAGGGTACCACTTTTGAAATGCAAGTGGTTTCATAACAATGTTGTTGTATTGGGATACGAACTAGGCTTTATAGTCATTGATTTTACCAGGACTCGTTCAACTTGTGATCTTAACATCCTTGATTCCCATGCAATACAGATGCTTTATGTTGCTAATCCTTGTGATTCTTGCAAATCAGTGGTCATTCACGATAAAAGTCTATTTGTGGGAGATTGTTGTTCATGTACACAGTCCAACATTATTCCACACACTCTACCCAGCACGAGTAAAGTTGGTCAGGATGAGCTATTTGGGGCAAAGCTAGCTTTGAGGAGAGAGCATAAAGAAGGTGTGTGGATTGAGAATCACCTCAAATAAAAGAAGCGGAAGAAGAAGACATAGTTTGGGTCTAGACATCATTTTAAATAACCTTATTGAATGTTTATGGGACTGTCAATGTTTTAATACAATTGGTAAATCCAAATTCTATCCTTAACATCCCAAGAAATAAAGCATTGATTATGTTGAGAAACTTAATAATCAACATTGCAAACTCATCGGTGTGTAAGATATGTCGTATGCAACTTAACAAATGCCAGGTCGCACACTGAGAATTCAATGAAATGTCAATGAAACAGAGATGTTGACGTCGCAATAGTAGTCGATGTCTGATTCAGTCTGACATAATTGGTCACAGTGACATTGCATCTTTCCATCGTTCAAAGTCAGTGCCTAAATTATCTTTAATCAATTAATTCTTTCAAAGTCACTAGCATGTCGGTCGGTAACCCCTCTGTAGAATCAATTTTATGATGTGCAAATTTAGTGTGATGTCACATATGTTCACTTTTCCAACCAAATCATCACTTCAAAATACATTCAACCAGAACATGGAAGGATCCATCCAAGGGTTTCATTCCAAGTTCATAATAGGCAAACACCTATTTTCTATTCTAGTAAAAACATTAACACAAATAGTAACCTATAATCCATATCACCAGCATTATCATATAATCCATAAACAAAAATGCTAACATATAATCCAAATCACATCATGCTATGTCAGAAAAGGAATAAAAATCATAGTGTACTCAAATCAATACAAATACTAATACAAGGTCATCAATTGGAGGGTGACACTAGAGAGTTGAGATCATCTTCTTTTGATGAATTTCCATAGTCAGATGCATGTTTCAAATGCTTTCGTCTCATCATTTCAAATGCTTTCGTCTACTATCAGGATCCAGCCGAGATTTGATCTTCACACTTTGCTTTTCCAACAGGGCAGTGATGACATTTCCATAGGGAAGGGTGCGACAATTTGCAACCTTAGCCACCATGTGCATCTCATTGATAATAGTGTAACCAGAGTCGACTACCTTCTTTTCCGTGATGTGGCGGTATAAGGCTGTAGTCGGACCGCCTGCTTCTGACCTATTTCACCCCTCTTCTCTACACCATTGAAAAACATTTCTCATTTTCCTCGGTGAAGAATATTTTTTTATCAAATGTAGGGAACGGAGGTCGGTCAACAGTCCTCATCCTTTTAGACCGGGAGGTACTTGTTCTATTATTATGTCCCTTGGCCTTGTTTGCAGGTTTCTTCATTGGATATTACTATTGAACAATAAAATATGTGTTTGCTAGTGAGACAGATCATTCAGTGATGGGAATTTATTTTTTTTCTCAATATCGCATACACTTCATAGACCTATCGACAAGACTGATGTGTTAGCTTCAAAGTAGCATATTCATAGGCATGAATATGCGACATTGCACGTCATATCCATGAAGCCAAAAATTTGTGCGAAGTGTATCTGAATAGTAAAAAATACATGAAAGAAAACTAAATAAGCACAAGGTTTAAACATAGGTACTTCAACATCAAGTGCAACATGTTTTGGGCACAAAAACAACCATAAATTACCTCTAACCATAATATGACAAATGCAAAACCCCTATAAATGAAAACCTATAAAATAAACAATGGCGAAGAACTAAATCAAACACTGCATACATTTGTGTTGAACGGATTGGAACATAATAGGATGGAAATAAGTAAATAATGAAAGAAAATAATTTACTTAATTGTTGTAAGCATTTGTTACCTTGCTTAGGGGTTTTCGAGAGGTGCCTTTCAAACACAATGAAACTGGAAGTTTTGGAATGGGAATGGGGCACGTGATATATAACGGGGTGCGGTTTCATGAATGATTTGATGATTTGTATACCATTTTTTTCCAGAATCAGTAGTTTGGGTGCGACGTCTAGGTCTGAGGAAAGAGTTGTGGTCGATCTAAGCGGTTCATATATTGTACTAACGTTTTCACAAACATTGCAATATCGTAGATTATTTTACAAAGGACAACAAAGAGAATGACGGACCGGGGACGTTGTTGTTCATACATGCCACGGAAGGGAATTTTTGTTGGCCCCACTCCATTTTGGCTAACTATTACCAATGGAATGTGAATCGTCAATATGCGATATTGGTCACTAATTCAACAAGCCCGTGGAATAAGCAATTTACTTGCAAGGTCGGCTTTATATGGACCTTGGCCTATTAGTAAAACAAGCCTAGTGCTTATCACAAAATAGTCTTGGACATTAGTGGTGTGGAATAATACATCATCTGATGTCGCGCATGCATGTCGACCTGACCAATATCTATTTGACTTGCACCCAATGATGACTTGCAAACATTGAAATGTGTCTATCATTGTTCTTCCATCAAACACGTTGTTCTGGTATGATCAATTACATCAAACGCCTTTGGAAATTATTTCATTCACAATTACTAAGGTGATGACAGATCACATGATTCTATAAGGTACTTTACTATGTGTTTGTGAACAATTTGTCCATTTGAATAGCATAAAAAATAAGTGTGTGCATGGGAAAGCGGTTACTATTGCATGCACTTTATGAAGGACTTGGTCTTACTTGTGGGGGAGAATCAATTTGATATACAAAAAGTATCTATTTTTCTCATCTATTGAATCCAATCAATAATATTCCGACTATGCACAACTGATTTATCAATTATGAGGTTACTCGTTGTTTAAATATTTTTCCAAGGACAAAGCACCATACCACATTAAGCTTTTGGAGGATGTAAGTGAAAGTTTGGCGATCTGTATGATGGTAAAGAATTTTAAGTCTTTATTTAACCATCTACCATATCAGGAACTTTGATTACGCTGATTTTTTTATTAACTCATCATTCTCTAAAAAGGCCATTGATACTTTCCAAGGTATTTTTTGACACCTTGATATAGATCTCTAGCTAGCTATGGAGTATCAAATGGTAAAGTTCATTTTTTGAAAGAATTTAAACCTACTTTGTGTATGCATGGTGTAGTATCCGTAATTAATGTAGTAACATGCAATATGAAAAGGTGTTCGACACCGGGTCCTTTTTCTACAAATATGAATTTCTGTAGTACCTGTTATAATTCAGGGAATACGATAACAAATAAGCGACATCACTCATAGTCCACAAGGGTTATCGACGGGACACTAAATAGAGAGAAAACAGCAACACATTTTAAGGCGATGTCGCACCAAGAACCACGACTCAATAAGTGACATCAGAGACACGAACAAATGGAACAGAAAACTAACCTAGTTAGACCCATACTTACGACATCGCGGTCATTTAAAATGGCATCGTGTTTGTTGTTATGCCACATCATCAAATAACCTATTATGATCATCGCAACATGGAATAATACGACGTTGTACACTAACTAGCACATCAAAAATGCAATTTTTCAATGCGACATTGCTTACAACTCAATCAAGGATACGTCAAATTATAAACTACACTAGTTTTTTAGAAAAAAACTGATGTAAAAAATAAAATTAACCTCGGTTAAAAATCATATTAAGAGACGTCGGTTGCAAATTCATGTGATTTTGCATACGATACAGAGAGATGTCACACACTTTCTAGTAAACATTGATCACCAAGACATTGCACGAAGATGGGGTAGACAGGAGGCTCGAACTTGGACCAATGTCGCTCTACTATTGGTAAGGTCATCGGGTGACGAGTATTTACCTCGGTTCTTTTGATGAAAAATTGGGGTAAAAAATAATTTTTACCTCGGTTTCGAACCAAGGTAAAAATTGTACTTTTTACCGCACCCACATTACTTTCCTTTTAAAGGGTGAAAATCGTGGTAAAAATCCCTGCAGCACCGAGGTAATAGGTGTTGTCTAGTCGTGGCTTTTAAGACCATATACATTACGAGCTTCCAAATTAATACATTTTGAGATGTTTGATGAGTAGCCATCTGGAACCTTTACATTCTTTAACACCTTTAACAAAATGTATTTCTGCTCTCTACTCAATGTTGTATCTGATGGGGGAAGAGGACCACCATCTGCCCGAGGATGGAGTGACTTTCTGATGCCTAGTTCTTGAAGATCCAGTCTAGATTGGTAATTATCTTTCGTTTTACCAGTAACACCAAGAAGCGTCCACAAAATATTATCCATGACATTTTTCTCTATATGCATGATATCTAGATTGTGTGGAACTAGATTTTCTTTCCAGTATGGTAATTTGAAGAAAATACTAACCTTTTTCCAGTTATATCTACATATGGAACTAGAAGTGTTGTCGCCCGCATTCTGTTTTCTTTTTCTTCCCAACTTTGGAGGTACATACTTTCCAAACTTATTTTCCATACCATCCAGTTGATCTAATACCTCTGAGCCAGACAACCTTTTAGGTTTTTGGTGCTCATTTTGAAGAAATCGATGATGCCACATGTAACAGTGCTTCTTCCCATTCGTCAGCCAACGGGACTTGCAATTCTTATTGCAACACGGGCATGCATATGCACCCTTTGTACTCCAACCTGACAACATGGCATAAGCTGGAAAGTCATTTATAGTCCAAAGTAGTGCAGCATGCAGATCAAACATACATTGGTTCACTGCGTCATAAGTAAGAACCCCTGGATGCCATAATTCTTGAAGTTCATCAATAAGAGGTTGCAAATATATATCAATATCATTTCCCGGACCTCGAGGACCATCAATAAGGGTTGATAAAATAATCGATGTTTGTTTCATACATTTCCCAGGAGGCAAATTATAAGGAATGAGAATAATAGGCCATGTGCTATGAGAAATACTCATAGTTTTAAAAGGATTAAATCCATCAGCGGCTAGTCCAAGTCTGACATTACGACTATCAGATGCAAAATTAGGAAACTTTTCGTCAAATGATCTCCATGCTATAGAATCAGCTGGATGCCTAAGTTTTCCATCATCAATGCGTCCTTCGACATGCCATCTCATCAGATGAGCTGTTTTTGAGGACATAAACAACCTCTGTAGCCTGGGTTTCAAAGGAAAATAACGAACAACTTTTGCAGGAACTTTCCCTTCTTTTTTTGATGTACTGTTGTCTTCACCCTCAAATATCTTATACCTTGATTTTTTGCAATGTTTACATTCTTCTTCCTTCTCGGTGTCTTTCCAATAAAGCATGCAATCATTAGGACATGCATGTATCTTTTGATAATCAAGTCCCAGGTCCTTAATCACTTTCCAAGCTTCTCTATAAGACTCCGGGAACATCTCAATGTGTTGAAATGCTTCCTTCAATACTTCCAACAACATTGTGAAGGAATTGTTGCTCCACCTACAAAGAGACTTTACGTGCAACAACCGCACAATAAATGATAAGAAGGTAAAACTCTTGCACCCAGGAAATAACTCAACTTCAGCATGCTTCAATATATTAAAAAACTTCTCTGTGTTTTTATCAAAGTGTTTATCAGGCACTTGAGTTTCACTGTGAGTGTTCTCATTCTTATCACCTTCCGAACTTGGGAATGAAGAAAGGAATACATCATGAATCAACCCGTCCATGTCATCATTATCATTGCCTTCCTCAGATGCATCAATTAAACGTTGTTGATAGTAATGCGGGTTTTCACCTTGATACACCCAGTTTGTATAACCTTGAAGAAAACCATTCACGATAACATCTTCATACACCTCAATTCTTGTCTTTGTTCTTGAATTTCTACAATTAGTGCAAGGGCATTTTATTTTTGAGTCAGCTGGCTTGTTTGTGTAGCAAAATTCCAAGAAACTTTCTAAACCAAACCTAAAAGCATCAGAGGTTCGATCGTGTAGTTGAATCCAAGATTTATCCATCTGCATATTATAAAATATCATACTTGTGAGGATGATAATTCTTAAATAAAACAAGAATAAATAATGCTCAAAACAATTAGGAACTCGTGGATATTAATTATAAAATTAATATGACATCAAGGTTTCAATAAATTAGTGATTCACTATTCTACACCGAACAAATAATTAACTACTCATATTGATCAAATTAAACAAAGAAAAATTATTTTTAAAAATAAAAATAAATGAACAAAATCAAACCAGATTTTGGTTGCGTGCGTGCTATAGAGATGCTGACAATAAACAATTTAACTCCAGTCCGTAGCCGCAAAATTCTTGTTGCTTTCCGAAATCAACAATTAAATTTGAAGATAGCCGCAATATTCTTGTATGTTCCGAAATCACCTAAATCTACTATGTAGATTCCGACGTGTAGATTCCCCAATTAGTACGCAAACTAATTAAAGTATCTTTGTTATGTATATTTCCACAAAACTTATAGGTATATATATAACTTATTCGGCCGCTCATGAATAAAACCAAAACCACATTTGATTCTACTTTCTTTTTTGGAGGATTAGGAAACAAAATTTTAAAAAATCTATTTTAACTCTAATTAAATTAAGAGTCCGTCTCTTAAAAGAAGGTCTTTCCATAAGTTATGAAAATACCAAGATTTAAACTGTAAATTTGAAGAAATCAAAATAAAATTTTCGGGTTGTATTAATCGGGTCATAAACCTATCACTCCTAAATGATGCATAATAAAATTTTAATATTGCAACTAAAACATTTTACCGTTCATAATTTCAATTCAACTCCGTCTTTCCATATGCCTATGGAAAGATGATCTTTCTCAAGACTTTGTCATAATTCTATTCTCAATCCGATTATGTATGAAAATTCAACTCCAATTTATGATTTCTAGTGTTTTTGTAGTATTGCGTTGGAATGGTCACCTGTCTCCTCATTGCTTAGCTTATTAAGAAAGGTATTTACAAAAATGATGATGGGGTGACCGGGACATCTGGTAATAAAATTGACAACCTGAAGACAAATGGTGTAGCTGCAAAAGTCTGCCACTAAAACATCTCAAGGCAAAAAGCCTCCTACTTAGATAAGGACTGCCCAATCCTTGGCACCACTCTCAAATAGTTTTCAACAATGGCAACAGTACACCCTCTATATTATTAAATTTAACATGACTCCCCCGTCATATTAGTTTTGGTCACTCTACTTTTTTCCAATGTCAAATTTTGTAAACTTTTACCATTATTACATTCATCTTAACATTTATTTTCTAAATATCAAATTTTTATGCAAAATTGGTATGTATAGCTAGAGATATTGACAGTCAAAGATGATCACTGAAAATCGTGAAAAAATCGAATGACCAATAGTAGCAGGACAAGTAGAGTGTTATTTTTTGATCCGTCATACTTCCTTTTTATATTAGAAAAAGTGAAACATTTTCATTTTTCAATATAAATTCTCTTTAAACAATTTAACTTGTCTATAAAAAACAATTCTTAAAACTTCCATACTCCAATCTTAGTGAAACAAAAGGAATAATAATAACAATGTTTCAACGAATCTAACTAGATATGATATTGTTCAAATTTATACGAATAAATATTTCCAGTCAAACTCAACACACTTTCATCTTATTACAAAAACTTAGGTGAGATGGTCTCACCTAATATTACGGTGAGACGGGGAGTTTAAATACAATGATTTGAAGTTAAGAGATAACATATGGTACTTTTTGTAATTTTTGTAATTTATTTTATTTTTTGTCTCACCATAAGTTATGGTAAGATGGTATCATATGAGTTTTTATCTCATCTTAAAACAACCAAAGTGAAAAATTAAAGAGGAGGAATAATAATAATAATTAATACTATTATATTCTTAAAACCATCCTAATCAAATTATTAATGTTATTATTATTTTCTTAAAACCATCCTCATCTCCCATTCCACACTCAGTCCTAGTGTTTCTTTCAGCACTAAAAGCCATATCCAAAGAGATGAGTAAAAATAGTGAACCAGAACCATATAGCCTTCCATTAAAGCAACTCTCTAAAATATAGCATGCAACGCGTTCAGTATACCAAACAAAACCTGGTTTTCCACAACATTTTACAGGGAGGAGAATCCTATCAACAGATAATACGGCCTTCCATCGATCGCATCATCAACAAGCCGGGCAATTCTACGATATGTGTACGGAAGCATACAGGTAAACAGCAAAACCAGGGGGATTGTAATGATCTACGGAGAAGGTAGTTCGTCTAAGATATTCAAGAATTGGACTTGTTTCCTGATAGCGATGATCCCAGTCTCAACATAAGAGGATAGACAGGAGTGAACTCCTTGTCTCCTCTTGCTCTTACCTTAGCCGCATAATCATCTAGAGTGGCTTTGATTCCTGTCCAGATTTGATCTTCTCCCTTTTCTTCCAGCCATAGCGAGTACTTTTGGGGAGTAAGTCGGTTCCTTTGCACGGGCGACTGCAGCTCGTCTGGAGCTCGAGAGTAGAGATGGTGAAGTACGACACTCAATGGTAGATCTTGAAGATGCGGGGATGTCTCCAGTTGTGAGATCTCCAAGAAAAGAACGGGTCGAAATGCTCGGAGCGACTGATATGGTGCACCGAGTTTTTCTACTGGGTACAAATTCTGGCTCACGACCAACTCCAGTTCCGCCATGTCCCTCGCCATCCTTAACTTGCCAGATTCTGAAAGAGGTCTGACAATTGACGCTTGTTGAATGAAAAATAACAGAACCCGAGAAGCCATGCTCCTAACAAGCCCAGTACATATGAATTCAGTCTCGGCTGCACTTCCTGGCTTAGGCAACAGCCTTGACAGAAATTCAGCACGGAAGTGAAGAATGCTCTTCTGCAACTCTTCCATGTAAGGCGACGAGTTATTGTCCATGGCAGCATCCATTGGAAGAGTAAAGAAATTCTGGTCATGAATTTGCAGGATACATGATTCAAGACGTTCACGCATCGCTTGGAATAGGGATGTAACTGAATCACATGCGACATGGTAAATTGCATCAAGTGCAGGAGACATTGATTCAGCAGCAATAACTGGCAATTCTCCCATAAGGGAGACTATTCGCGTATAAAATTCTTGCAGGTGCTGGCATAAGGCGAAATTCCTCAGCTGTGCTTGAGTTGCAGGGCCTGTTATTTGGCGAGCTTCAGGTCCCGTTGATATCTGCATGCAAAATCAGTAAATTCGTTATGAAACTGCATGGATGGAAAAACGAGATGTTGCATAACAGTCAAAACACACCAACTGATAGGCACAGCCCAAGGTACTCACTTCTTATTTCTTAATACCTATTTACTGGGAGCCTGGAAGGTTTGTTATATGAACCCGAAGAGATGGAGAAAGGAAAAAGGAATATCTCCACACAAAAGAGCATGACAAAATATGCTAGCTATCCATTCGCACTGACGTGCTTATAGTACAAGCTTCAATAACTACAGGTCGAGAGCAACAGAGGAAACAATTGCACCAGTTCAGGATGCAGTTTTCACATTAAGTACTGTACTGATTACCAGACATACGATCTTAGAAAAGAAGAAGAAAGTTATTACCACTTTGGTATTCCAAAATAGCTTATACATGAATAGGAAAAGAAAATGGCCAAAAGTCTGAAGTTTTTTAAATTTTCCTAATGAAAGAAAGTAGGAAACTTATGTCGCTTGAAAGTTTAAATACTTAACCTAGAGGACAAACAAGAAAGCATGTAAACAAAGTAATAATTCGACTATTGTAAAGCATAACTTCCATCGGATCTTCACACAGAACCAGGCTTAAGACACCCTATCGTAAGCAATGAAGCACATGTCATTTAGTTATAGTACCTGGTATTCAGCTCTTTCTGCAAGCAAATACAGCGCTTTAGTTATCTCACGCAAGACAAGAACAGTCAGACGTGCATCCAGCTGTACAGCTTCAATTTCTTCCTGAATTCGTGACACAATTCTCAGTATATGCTCTCTGGATGGAACACTTGCCCGACTTGACATTGGAAATACAGAGTTAACGAGATCTGACATTCGACCTAGGCAAAGAGTTAAAAACGCAGTCTGGAAAACGCCAATGGCCGAAATGAGTTGATCCTTCCCTTCAGAACTGAGAGCAGGTGGAACTCCCTTGACATCAGTATCTCGTGATATTCTCTCTAGTAGATTTTCTATCATGGAGAAGAGCTTTGGGTAGCCAATAGTAAATATTTCTTTCACAAAGCTTGAGGCAGTAAAAATTGACTTCATTTGGCCAGAAAAAGACTTAACCACAGCCTCCCAGATGCGATCAGTTAACGTCGGGTCCCCCTCCTAAGAATGATCAACAAATGTAAATTGCAATGAACAAATTACGAAGAGAAAAGATAAACTAAACTGTTCCAGAGCTCTGAATTGAGCAGTTGATAATGTTTTGCAATCACACGAGTCTCTGAAGGTTAAACAAATGTAATCTGACCGAAGATAGATAATCAACTCTGCGTTATACCATCAAGAAATTGCATAACAAAAACAAGCACAGCTCAATCCACAGACTCCAATGAAAGAATAAATCTACATACATTTGGCCCAAAGTTCGCATTGCTTCAATAAATTGAAAATATTACTTTCAACAGAAACTACGCAAAATTATCTCTTAACCAATATAAGATCCAAGGCATCTGCTCATTTAGATTAAAATTAACTAACTAAAAGTGAACTAAACTAAGCTGCACTAGGGTAAAGTCTAAAAGAACCAGGCCTAAATCATGCATTTTAAAAACCACCGTAATCACATGAAAGGAAAAGCTTCTTATAACTCTAGCAAAGATCAATATTAGCATAGAGTACTGAAATTTATGCAGATAGATATCGCACCTGCAAGACCTCATCAAGAAGCAAGACATGAGTAAAAGGATCCCTCTTCTTACACAACACTCTCTGCAAATGCCAAACAGCAACCACAATAGAATGCAACTGATCCATACACACATTCATCCTCTGCCAAAGCGCATCCTTCGCTTTCGCCCCAGCACCAAGCTGCGGTGTCCCACTCCTGTGGACCCCTCCTGGCCCGGCAAAGCCCCCTCCTCCTCCTCCTCCCCCGCCTCCAGCTGATATCGCCTTCATATCCAATGCCACACTCACACTCTTAGTAGTCATTGCCTTGTACTTACTACCTAATCCATCCACTGTTCCTCTCAATTCTCCCATGTTATAGAACACCTGCAAACCAGCCCCCACCTCAGCCTGGTTCAGACCCTCCAGCCCCCTCTCTAGCACCTTCATCCCTTCAGACCGGAGTTTCTGCCCGATTTCAAGAACCCATTTGAGCTCAACGTCCACAGAATCAATCCCAGTCAAATGGGACTCATTATACAGTGCCAGTATTTCAAAATGCAGCTGGGCCGCCTTAGAAAGATCAAGCTTCTCAGGATCAGGGCACGAATCGAATAAATCCCGGAGTTTCTTCGACAACCTCCAGGCTCTAATGGTCGATTGGAGGAGCTCAGTGGTTGCGTGAATGTTGGATAGCTGGAGGGTTTTGGCAGAGATCAGACGGTGGGGATCGGAGAGCTCGGAGCGGACTTTCTTGACGGAGGTCTGGAGGGAGGCGACGGAGGAGCGGAGCGACAAGAGAGCTGAGTCAGTGGCTTTGACGGAGGAGAGCTGCTGGAGGAGGTCCTGGTGGCGGAAGAGGACTTCGTGGCGGAGCTGGGAGTCGAGTAGGCGGAGGCCCTCCTGGAGCTTCTCGATGCGGGAGGCGGCGGAGCCGGAGGAAAGCGCGGCGGAGGAGAAGCGGGTGGAGTCGAAGTCATCGGAGAGGAAGGCGGAGAAGATGGGGTCGGATGAGAAGGTGTCTAGGACGGAAAAGGAGGGGGAGAGTGGCGATGGGGAGGCGGCGGTGGTGCGGGGAGTGGCGGCGGAGGAGGACGGCGGCGCTTGAGCGGTCGTTGTGGTGTCTTTGAATGTGGAGAGGCGTTGTAGTGGGGATCTCTGGATCGCCGGCGAGGCCATTGCCGGTGATCTGGATGTTGGGGGCACAAATTTGGCGGAGGCTATACGATTAGCAGCAGAGGATTCATTTTTATTTCCATTTTATTCCTGTCCAAGTTTTCGAAAAGATCATATTTTCATTAGTATATGGAAAGACGTGTTTGAATATAATTGAAAAAAAAAAAAAATAATCGAAATATTTAAAAATTTATGTTTCGTGTAGTAGTTATAAGTTTGCGATTCGATTAATGCAACTCAAAATTTTTATTTTGAATTCTTCTAATTTATAATTTAAATCTTAATTTTTTTCATAAGTTATGAAAAACTTTTTCTTCATAATAGAGTTATATGGAATAAAACTAGTTAAAGATAGAAGAGAAAGTGCATTTTTACCCTATATTTTGGCCGAAAATGTATAAATAATCTTGTAAAATTTGAAAGTAAAAAAGTAACCTGGATTTCGTTGATCGAAATGTCAATGGCTAAATTGACCGAAAATCATCAAAATGACCATTTTACCTTATATTAAATTTTTTAAATAGTGAATAACAATAATACCCTCCCTGCCTTTTAACAAAACAATTATTTCCTTTTCATCTTTCTTTCTTTCTTTTTCTATTTTTCTCTTCTTTCTTTATGGTTTCTTTTCCACCACCGTTGCTCTCTCCAATTTTCTCTTCTTCTTTCTGGTTTCTCGGCGACAGTGAAGCTCTCAACGGCAGAAGGGGTGGGTGACGCAACTGGCTGGGGTGGGCGACCGGGATAGGATTTAGGGCGGAGGTAGTGGGCGCAAAGTTGGCAGACCTAGGGTTTCCGAGCGACGGGGGTGAGCGACACAGCTGGCGATGGTAGGCGACGGGATTAGGGTGGCAGGGCGGAGGTGGTGGGCGATGCAGCTGGCGAGGCTAGGGTTTCTTGGCGACTGGGATCTGTGACGAGGGTATGGGCGACTAGAGTGGGGTTTCTGGCTGCGGGACTAGTGGTTCTGGGCGGTGCAGGTGACGTTGGTGGGTGCAGGGAGTGACGTCGCGGTAGGGAGCGGCGGGAGAGGTGGTGGCGGGTCACTGAGTCGCAGTCTTCGAGCTATGGTGGTGGTGGGTTGTAGGCGGAGTCGGGGTGGAGTGTGGTCGGGCTAGGGTGGAGCGTAGTGGGGAGAGGTGGTGGGTTGTAGGCAAAGTTGGGTGAATCTATGCGGAACTAAGGTTTTAGGGGGGGACGAGATGGTGGTGAAGGGTTATAGGCGAAGCAGCTGCGGAGCAACGACCGTGGAGTACTGGAGCAACAGTTGTGGAGCGAGATGGCGGAGCAGGAGACACTGAAGAAGGAGAAGAAGGAGGAGAAGAAGAAGAGTGAGAGTAAAATGGTTTATAAATTTTCAGCCTTAAATTTAGGGAAATTTATGTCTTTTCATGTTTGGTCAATGACTGACTTTTTGAGTCAACACCAGAATTGAGCAAAATGGGTATAATTGCACAATTTTACAAAAAAGAGAGGTTATTTTCGCACTTTCAGATTTTACAAGGTTACATTTGCACTCTCTCAATTTATTAGGGCCATTTTTGAACTTTTTCCAAGAAAGAATACTTTTTTATTTGGGTTTTGTAATATCCTGTTGTACGTATAACTCTTTCTTATATACCTTTCATCCTATTTTGATTTTTTTACTTTTTGCACTTGAAAAAAAAAGATCAATACAATGGAAACAATTAATAAACTTGTTGATGTAATCTCAAAAATAAACTTGGTGGATTCAGTTCTCAAAGAGTGGTGGCTAGACACCAGAGCAATCAGACATGTATGTTCAAATCGAATTGCATTTTTTTAAATCTAGAAATGACTGAGCTTGGAGAAATAGTATAAATGGGCAACTCAGCCACCTCAGAGATCAAGGGGAAATGAACGGTCTTTCTAAAGATGACATCGGGAAAGGAGGTTAAGCTTACAAATGTGTTGTATGTACCTGATATTAGAAAGAATCTCATTTCTATGACACTTTTGGTTACCAATGGTTGCAAAATTGTACTTGAGTTCAAGAAAAAAAATAGTCCAAAAATGTAAATGTACATGGGACGTGATGAAAATGAATGTAATTGTCATTGGTCGAATTGATATCAATAAAGAAAAGTCTTCTGTTTACATGCTTGAGTCATCTAATTTATGGTATGGTAGACTAGGTCATGTGAATTTTAATTCTATACGTAGATTAATTCATTTGGATCATATGCCCACTTTGATAATAAACACAAATGCGAAATTGAGTAGAGGCAAAACAAACTGGAACCCCTTTAAAAAAATGTTGAAATAAAACTAAACCGCTTGAATTAATATACACCGGTATATTTGATTTAAAATTTATTCAAACAAGAGGTGTAAAAAAATATTTTGAAACTTTCATTGATGATTGTACAAAATATTGTTATGTATATTTTTTAAAAGAAAGATGAAGCAATAGAAAATTTTGTCATGTTTAAAAGTGAAGTTGAAATTCAACTTAATAAGAAAGTTAAAATGGTGAGAAGTGATCGTAGAGGTAAATATGTTGAATTGTTTGCTTCATTTTGTGGCCAACACGGAATCATTCATGAGGTTACACCACCACTCTCCTCGATCTAATGGGGTTGTTAAAAGGAAAAATTAAACTCTAAAAGAAATGATGAATGTGATACTCATGAGCTTTGGGTTATCACAAAATATTGGTTGGGGGTGGGTGGGGGGGAGCTATCTTATCAGTCTTTTGAATAAGTATCCACAAAAGGAAGTTGATAAAACTGCATACGAGTAAATTAAAGGAAGAAAATCATCATACAACTACTTGAAAGTGTAGGGGTGCTCAGCCAAAGTTATAGCTCTAACACCAAAGAAAATGATGATAGGACCAAAAATTGTTGATTGTGTCTTCATTAGCTATGCACAAAATAGTAGTGTTTAGAGTTAAGTGCTAAAATGACCCTGACTTTAGGCCGAAAGTGCCAATATAACCCTGCAATCTCAGAAAGTGCCA
>JAULKK010000011.1:2924245-2939687 GCA_032355705.1 Rubia peregrina
AAATTTTAATGTACCATTAATATCCGTAATTAAAGTTATTGATGGTCAAACATGATCTGAGAAAGTTGACAAAAAAATAGGTCAAACATGGTCTGAGAAAGTTGACAAAAAAATATGTCAAAACTGGTAGGACGAAGGGAGTACTATAGTATATATTACTTTATATTATAGTCGAGTTGTTCTCACTCAATTTACTTTCATATAAATTATATCACCTATTATAGTATAAATATATACTATCACAAAACTCTATTATCATGAGCTAAACATTATAAAACAATCAACACAAAAAATCATTTTACATATAATCCAAAAATTATAAATTTATAAAATAAATCAAATATAATTCCATCGAATTAAATTTATTTACATATAAATATGAGTTATAAACTAATCATTTTCATAAACAGTCAATAAATTTGAAAATAAGTAATATGTAAATAAAAATACAATGACAAACCTCAAAATTTTGACGGTAATGGACGTTTGGAAGAGACAAAATAGAGTCTGCAAAACCTATAATGTATAGACCAAAGGAGTGTGCAGGAATGGAAAGTGTAGGTGATAATGGATGTTTTATGAAAAGAGTTTAAAATAGGTAAAATGGGTAAATGACAAGACATCAGCAATGGAGGAAAGTGAAAAAAATTTACGTACGCAATAGAGGAAAATGAAAAATTTACGCGCATCTTGTGGGATGAAACGGTAAATACATATTATAAACCTAAAGAAATTTTGTTCGACCAAGGGGGACCTTGGTAAGATATTTCCCACGTTATGTGGGAAGTTATATTTCCACCACATTACAAATTCTTACATTTTAAAACTTTTACGTCAACCAAACAACTACGCCAATTCTAAAATCCTAGGATTTTGTAATTTCCACACTACTTACCGTACACCAAACAACTCATAAATCTAAAGGCAGTGAGAATGAGGTCAGGTGGAGACGGAGGATTTCTCCTTGCCAGCAAGAATCATCGAAATTTGAAGACCTCTGCTGAAGGCTTGGTTGAATAACAGGCGAGTTTGGAATTCTGACACGAATGGGAACCAAGACAGCAGAGCAACGGGCATGAATATAATGAGTCCCATCAACGCTTCATATGCTCTTGCTAGCTCCATCACCGAATCCCAGAATCCGATGCCCTTCATCAGCGGCCTAAGCGCTTGAGCGATCTGAAAGAGCAAACATAAAGTTGGTGCAAGATACGCGAAAATCAGTTCATAATGTAAATGAACAGAAATGCTTTTCAGTGCATATATGCCTACAGGAGAAGGGCCTAAATGGTAAACGAATGGCACCAGATAGTTCACTATCTAGCAAGATCTACCAAACTGAAAATGTTTACTTGAGTCGCGTGATCCTTGTCAAATGGATGAATGTTCTAACAACCCCAAACGAAAATGTGAACTTACCAGGAGAATGGCCCAGCCTGTGGGGAGGAAGGCAAGGCTGGCAGCGAATATATCACTTACAGTGAGCCCGCCGACTACAAATAAGACCATCATAACAGATACAAAGGCAAGGAATAGCAGAGCTTTCAAGATCCTGAACATTAGTTGGAAGTCGGTTCCAAATCTTCGTCTGCCAACTGATACCATCTGCTCAAACAAGATCACATGAAGGACATAAGCAACCCGGGGTTTCAGCGAATATGCATGAGAACCAAGACTAAGTGACTACACAACTACAGCTAGAAAGCGATCCCATTCTTCATTTTAATGGAAACGTGGAGAAAAAAAAATTAACAGAAACAAAAGATAAAGAGAAAATGCAGGCCCTCAAAACCAAGTCCTTCAGATAAAGTCACGAACCTTTAAAACAAGCAGTACGACAGCCATGACGAACCAAGAAAGCCCGTAAACCTGAAAATGATATTTAAAGAAAATTGCAAATTGTAAAGGACAAAAGACACATATGATCTCAGAATAGAAAAGTAGATAAGAGAAAAAGAAGCTCACCATAATATTTGTGATACCATGAGATATATCAAGGTGATAAACAATTCCATATTGGTACACGAGAAACCGCAATGCAAGAACTACCTCAAGCACTCTGCTCCATACATGTGTGGATTTTAGGTGTTCTTGCTCCCCATCCCACCATGATTCCCAACTTTTATCATATGAAATTGCAATACCACCCCGATTCCCCATCCATCTTTTCCAATCCGTCCAATCATCCACTGTTTTCTGCCAATCGAATCCCGATGGATTGAACACAAAAGGAGCAAACAACCAGGAAGCAACAAGGAACCACATAGAAAAAGTGATGAACAAGTATAAATTTGAGCTGCGGTACGTACTCCCATAGATTTGATAAACAAGCAGCAGTACAAACAGCTCTAACCCTTTGACAAAGTGACTGCGGGAATACAATCTGTAGTTTTCAGCAAATTTTGCATGAAAAACTACAAAACCACGACCTGTTGCCCGGTATTTAGAACCTCCGTGTAAAATTGTTCTGCCATAATAATGTGCCTTTGTTCCAAGATGAAACGTGAAGAATACAGAGGCTAACTGAAGCTGCATGATAATAAAATCACCCAAGGCAGTTCGGAATCCACGTTCAAGGCCAATTTCCATAACCATTGGAAATACTAGCAACAAGCCGAGCTGAAACACTGACTGTGTAGCTAAAGCCTCTTCTAGACCCTTACTGCTCCGAACAGTTTGATCTTCCAGAATTCGCCTTTCCATGCCACTGAGGACCATGTACACCCGACCATACAAAAACAGGTATACAATAAACACTGTAACCTGAGAAAGTACATTTGTCAAAATGAAAAATCTATCAACTGGAAAAAATTTATGGTTAGAAAACAAACTAATTATCACTTACCATACTGCTAAAGTAAAACCCAACAGTTGTAAAGTAAAATGACAACATTCTAAAGAAGTCAAATCGGCGCCCTAGCCGATAAACATCACGGCTAAGAGTCTGCTCTCCATTTCCATTCGCAACTTTCGCCTCAAACAGTGATATCTGATTCATGCCCACATCACGGCCCTTGCCAACTTGGATGTATTCATGATGTGTTACATATCCTCCTCGCAAAGTAGAATTGTAACCTGAAGAGTTCAACACAATCAGCCCCTCATAATAGATTATCAGTGTAAAGAAATTATTTGAAAAAATTGTAACCTGCAAATATGTCTTCGCTCAAGTTGATAATTCGTGAAGCTTTGCTAATGCCACCCCTTGTTATATGGAAGAGTCTGTCAAAGATATCAGGGTGTCCGTAGTGGAACCTCACCCTGTCAAATACAAAGTACTAGTCAGAGTTTCACCTATGAAATAGCTCCATTGAAATTGCTAGTGTCACACACACCACATCGTGCATCTAAATAACATACCTTAAACTGTAACACATCAAGAGCAATTAACTAAAGGAAAACGAAAACTATGGATAGTAATACTTATAGTATCTGAAGGTTCAAGTATCAAACAGTTGTTAGAGATGAAACCTTGAACAGTTATTATCTGGGATTCTGAAGTAG
Source organism: Rubia peregrina (assembly GCA_032355705.1). Classification (NCBI taxonomy): domain Eukaryota; kingdom Viridiplantae; phylum Streptophyta; class Magnoliopsida; order Gentianales; family Rubiaceae; genus Rubia; species Rubia peregrina. The sequence goes on from JAULKK010000011.1 coordinate 2,927,750, forward strand.
AATAAAGAAGATTTAACACCTATAAACACAGAAATTTTTGTTTCTTTTAATACCATTTCTAATTTGCTTACTTTGGCACATGCCCTTTAACATTATCTACAAATTCCCTGGTGATGATACTTACAACTTACTCAATCAGAATTGTCAAGAAATTGAAATGGAAGGGGTGTGTGTGTGGACATGTCACCTTCCCTTGTAGTTCTCACTTTACCCCAGGTTTCTTGGAATATTGGTGAACTCGTGCTTAACAGTCTACAGAAGTACTTTTTATTTTCTTCTTATTTCTTTTTTCTAATAGAGTAGAAACATACCTCAGAGGATTAGCCAAAACTCTTTGTCCGATAGTTACAAAACTTGTCTCCTGATTTGACATGAACCAAGCGAGAGAAGACACACTACAGATTAAGAGGGTTGATGTCAGTTCTGTAAAATGTCACTCATAATTTTAATTAGGGTGAAATGCACACAAACCTTCCCGTAAAAATGTGTTCCCTTAAACCCAATATAGTTGGTACACGTTGCCCGTGATGTAACTTTAAAAATTCGTCCAACACATTTCTCATTTTGAATGCTTCCTCAAAATAGTTATCCTGTGATAGGAAAATTGTGAACTACTTCCATTGCACTTCAAATGAAGAATATATGTTCCAAAAAGAAAGAAGAGAAGGACAATGATGAGCCAACCTGATTCATATCTATGGTTTGCAGTGCTTCTCCACGTGTAAAAACTATGGCATGATTTTGATTCTCAGGTTTTCCTTCACCAATCACTGTTGGAGGACCAGGAAGCTTGATGCGGTAAATTTCCTACGCATTATAAACAATAACAGCATTGTTCAACGGAAATCCCATAATTTGAAAATTCAAAGAGCCGTCCCACTTTAAAAGAATTTCCACCCCACAGTTTGACTTCCTACCTCATCCAACTTCTTCCCTCCCTTAACAAGAACAGAATAGTAGTGCTTTGTGGAAGTTCTTGGCTCCTCAACTTCATCTATATAAGCAACACGAAGTGACGGATACCTGCAGTAATTAACAAACTTGTGTCAGTACTGTACACCATTATCTCGAGTTATTCATAGTTGATATTCAGACCTCATACTTACGTCAGCAAGAGATTAAGTATGTTAACATAACAACTACGTTCCCGAGCATCAGCAGATTTCTTCTGAGTACCATAGATCTGACAAGAAACGACGTAGGTAAACTTCAGATCTGCCAAAGCTTGTGAAGTCCTCTTTAGCTTTCTGTGCGAATCATGGCGCATATCAAGTGTCCGGTACCCTCCAAATATTTCTGCAATATAAAATTTATGGTTAGTTTCTATTGCAGAACATATGTACTGGCCATAAGTCAAAGGCATTAAAATCTGAAAGATGACTAGATGATGGGGGGCGAAAAAACAACCGTCATCCTTGGCAAAATCCAGAAAGCATTGAAGCTCAAGAGCCTGCCTGTAGTACATCATCCCTCTGACTGGCGTACCCATAAAAACAAACAAAATGACTGAATAAAATCATGCGAAGACAGTCACATTCTTAACTTTCAATGAGTTTGAAATAGCTAGAACCTGTCCTGGAAAGTGTTTGCCCACGATACGATACCCATTGGCGAATCATTTCTGTTCTATCTTTGCCAGAATATTCCAGCTTTGGATCCTCGATTCTTTCCTTAAAATTTCTCCATTCGTCTATAATGTAGGAAACACAAGTAGATATGAAATTTCCTTCTTCCTTTACAAAGACCGCATAGCTACTGCTAAATAATGTCACATTAAAGCTGACCTGGGTATATCTTCTGGAGGTAAAACAAAACTGTAATACCATCTTCGTTTTCCTTGTTGAGCTCCTCTTCAGAATAGAAGACCTCTTCCTTATAGTATGGAGTCAACACGCTGAACCACAAACGACAAGCCTCAATGTACTGAGACCGCATAAAGTTCTCGCAGAAATTATTGTGGCAATCAAACAAATATTACCAATATTCTTTCAGGTGAAACTAATAGAGCAATATCAGTCAACTTAGTTTCCGGATCAAATTAATTAAACAAACCTGAAAGACAACATATCACGAACTTTTGGAGCCTTTGGCATGTGCATGAACAGGGAGTTTGCAAAGAATGTTATGCGACGACGAGCTTCTATGTTTGTAGGAACATTAATTGCCGATTCCTTCACAGTCAGAAGCAAACGAAGTCTGACAGCCTGGCATAAGTTGTGATCCAGAAGGAATATGAGTAAACAAGTAAAAAATATCAGTAAAGCAAAGGGAAACTAAAATAAACATAAGTCTGAGGTAGAAACCTTTTCTCTCCAAGATCTGTGTTCAGTGAGTTCAATGTTTATACGAGCAAACCTCACTTTTCCGTCACTCGGGGAGTCCCCAGGAACTCCACTCATGATTCTGCACAAAAAAGCAGTCAAAAAGTCATGCAGAGAATCAATGGCGCATCCTAACAAGAAGCCATTCTCAGTTGCTAATGCTTACTCGCGCCCATTTTTAATAATGTCATGAAGAATAATCTCCATAATATCCTGAACAACATTGATAACCAGGGAAATGTGCCCTTCCGATGTCTGCAGGATAGAAAAATGATAAAACCTACTTTGAAACTAAGAATAATTCACATGCTGAACGAAGCGCAAATAGACAAATGATAAAACTCACCAAATAGAACAAAAGTTTCTCGATCCTTTCACTTAGTAAAATCAAGCCACTCATTCGAAACTTTTCTAGAAACCTCCCCTGCTGCAAACTTTCCATCACTTGTGTGTCTATGTTTGTAATGATCCTGAGTACGGATAAGAGCTTAGCAGGTCACGGAAAATTTTAGCACGACAAAAATATCAAAGAAACCTTCCTACTTTTTTTAAAAAAAGTTGGCCCCTGGACACTACATTCCCTTGAATGTGACTTACTGTTGATCATTTCTTTCTTTGAAAAGGTTGTACAATATATATGCGAGAGTTTCATAGCATTCAATGACAGAAGTGAACATAAAGGCATCATTCTTGATCTTCTTGATCAGTTCAGCATCATCTTCTCCTTTGTAATCTTTTGCCATGTCAAGTGCTATCGGAATCTAAAATTAGAAGAAAGAACGTAAGCGGTTAAAATAAGGATATTGCATTGCTCAAGTGAAACAGATGAGATCATAAGTAACCACCTTACTGGCAAGCAAGAATGGTGGCCACTGGATGACAGTAATGTCACTTGCTGAATATGGTACTAGAAGCAAATCTCGCTCCCTGATAATATAATATCAAACTAGTTATTTGTTGCAGTTACAAAGTCTCAAAACAGAGTTTATATAATTCATATTTGTTCTTAAAAACAAAAATTTCCTGGAAGTTTCATGTCAAATAGCTTTTTTATTTTATTTTTCATTTTCTGAAAACTGATTTCAAAATAGCTAATCAACAGGAGGTAAAGTCAAATATTTTGGAATATAAAGAGCTAAAACCCTGATTTTCTAAGTTACTACCTGTGGCTGACCAAATCCTCCATTCGCAGAGACAATATGAACTCATTCCACACCTGAGAAAATTTGGCAACACTTTTTGGATCCAATGGTCCCTGCAGAACTTTTTAAACTCAGTCCAAGTAAAGCAGTAGCGCAATGGTGAACAGAGAACAAACTAAAATCTTAGCGAATAAATATGAGGAGAGAAGCGGTGTTTCTGAGACTATTTACATTGAAATTACACCGAGTGAGATAACAGAGATACCTTGAAAGCATTACCTTTTTACGTTCTTTGATTTCCTCGCTTGTTGAAGGCACAAGGAAGTCATTGAATGCTCTAGGAATTTGTTCAAATCTTGACCTTAACATCCCCAATGTTCTTATCTAATGATAATAAATTTTTAAATGTAAAAAGATGACTACAAGTGCACCAAGAGATAGTTGTATACAATGAACATTAGGAGAAACGAAAAGAAAAAAGAACCAACAGTAACTTTACTGCTTGGGAATGAGAGGAATGTGATCTCATGATCTCTACATTGCTATGTTGAAATAAATGCATGTAATAAAGCTATTGCTCATTTACAGGGAAACGAGCTCATACCTCACCAAGGTGATTGAATGCTCCCGATATACCACCAATGATAGTATAAAATATAGCATACCATATTTGAACATCCATGAGATAGACCTAAAAAATCAATCAACTTCTTTAGTACCATTGTAGATTAGGGGTGCTTCAAAGTTTCAAGTATAGATTCATGTCTACCAGGATAATTGGAGCCCAGATAGCAATGACAACACCGATGTTGTTAGTAGCTGCACCGTGTTCAATTGCAATTAAATTATAATCGGAGAAGACGAATATGAAAATACGAAGTTTACTGAACAAGGCACAAAAACATCACCATTGGGAAAGAATTCATGCCATTCATAGCGAGCTACTCTCATTTTCATTATAGCCTTTGTTGGTCCAATCAATGGCAATATCTAAAGCAAACAGGCACACAGTTAAACATAAGCGGTTTGATTCATGAAAATCCAAAGACAACAAGCTGCAGTTGATACTCAAGAGCTAATAAAGCTGCAATGACTTTTAGTTTCTACCCATCCCCCTGACATTCCAATACACTTTCCAAACCTTGATATGAAAACAAGCTGTTCGTGCCCACCAATACAGCACCACCTAAACAAGGCATCCATCATGTGCCTCTGAGTAACCTCATTAACAATGACTTAAGATTCTTAGAATGCAAAAAACTATTCAGGTTCCTCGTTTATACAAAGTTTGGGTAGGGAAATGTGTCTGCAAGTGAAACAAGCATTTCCACTATACATTATCTCTTCTATGGTCTACTCGGTCCATCTCCCAAAAAGATTAACACAGATGGATTCTATACGCCAGTAAAGCAACTACTTGATAAGAGCTTGTACCACCTACCTCAACATAATAGCTGAAAGCCAACTTGCTTATCACCAGCATGATCCAGAAAATTGTGTACCTGAGAAGAGACAAAATTTCAACTTTGTGGGTTTGAAGAAAGGCAGTAGATACATTCTTGAACCTACTCCAACCCATTCTAAGACTGTTATTCATCTAGCCTCATTGCTTTTATTTAAAGTGATGTATTTCATAAGACTTAAAACTTCCTAAAAATCTAATCTATTTTATGTAAATAAAGTTAGTTGTAAGTTGCATGTAAAATAGGAAGTTTTAGTAGCTTACTTCATAAGAGAGAACATGTCCTCATGCATTCCCCTTCCAACATATAACTTAGGCTGAAATTCAATAGCACAAGTAAGACCAAAGAGGTGGGACTTCAAAATAAAAGTAAAGAAAAGCCATGTAAGCTTACTTGAGTCCACCACATAAGAAATATAAGAATGAAAGAGTTGGAACGTTCTAGTGACTTCCGCAAGTATGGCACAAGAAACAAAATAGCAGCCAGAATGTTGGGTATCAGGTAAATTGCAACACAATAGTTATACAGTGACTGCTGCAGCCAAGATGCTCCTAACGAATTAAAGAACCTGACAACTCCAGTTGGATTATCAACAGATCTAGAGTATGCAACAGGCATGAGGACAGCCCAGAAAGCTGCCAATGCAAATTTTAGGAGGTAGCGAAGTATCTGATTAAATTTCAAGCCCTTCCATGCACTCAGAGTAAGAAGTATATCCAGAGTAGCTGCAAACAATCATAGCAAGAAGATGATGAAAAAGATATTACATAACTTGCAAAGATGCACATTAGTTGCAGCTTTTTCCATAGCAAGAAAGAGACAAGAATTTATCATAACATGCCTGCAAGTACAATATGAACAGACATACAGATTAAGAAACGTAAATACATTGCAGATTGTCTTAGGAGTTACAGATGATACCTCGCAGAAAATTTAGGACAGCAGCGGTAATGAAAATGCTTAAAATGCTTTTAGTGACATCTGGATCAAAAATTGAAACTAAGGACCCATCATCATGCCAAGCAACAATAACCATCGCCTGGAAAGACAATTATAGTGTTCAGAGTATGGTGCAGAAAGGAAAAGAAAAAGAAGAATATTTACTACTACAAGGACATGAACTTTACTACAAGTACCTGAAGAAACAAGATGAAAAAGATCCACAATCTATCAAAACTTCGGAAAAGGTGCAAAAATGTACGGACTTCAACAAAGTTGGATTTGGGCTTCCGTCTTCCAGAAGCAACGTTGTTTTCCCCACTCTGCAAATAAATGACTGGTATCATTAAACAAGTTCTGGAGAGAAAAGAGAACTATGTACAACCAAAGCCACATATATAATATGCTCATACATAAGCCACATTTTCAGACTGTTTATCATCTGAATGTATAAAAAAGTCTGCTTTCGGATCCATCGGCCACCCCAACTTAAAACATCTCCCTGACCTGGAAAAGAAGGAAAGATACCAACCAATCAAACTACTACATCAGTGCTTGTAAACATCAAACTCAACACTAGGATCGACAGATTACCAGAAATATTCGTTTAGATCGTCATAGTTTCTCCATTCAGCATGGCTTGCTTTGCCCTTTACGTTTTTCCTGGCTTCCTTTTCCAGTGAAAATAGGTCAATTGGATGACAGACTGTAACATGACTACACAAATAAAAGTAGATAGTTCTATTCCTCACCTTCCTTAGGACCTCGTACAAGGGAGTTATAACCTCTTTCAGAAAATGCTCCTCGCCACGTGATTCTACTTGATATGAACCTCCAGTAACAACATGAGTGTCACTAAATAAATTTCCTTGTACCTCATTTGCCATCTGAATTTAGAAAACAATATCAGGATCATTTAGTAACTGAAAAAGAGAGGTCTTAATAACAAAAAGTTCAGTTACTAAACTATTGGAATGAGAGAATTAGATTATCAATATAAAATTATCGGGAAAGGTGTGTGATGAATGCATGCATCGAAAGACCATATATTACTCGGTAATCCACCATTGACACCTATGTGTTGTCACTGAGAACAAGGAAAGAAATATCTGGTAAAAAATGTCTAGAAGTTTCTTAGTCATGTTGAAGAAACTGAACTACAAGTAAAACATCCATAAACATAGACAGTAGCAACACATGATCATTTTTATACTGATAATCCATCTATGACAAATATCCAAGATAATTAAAATAAAAAGCTCTCTACTACAGGCTGCACCCCATTTTCCCCCTCTGAATCATCCAGAAAATTAGCAAAGAGGGAAAATACTAACATTACAAAGTCCTCTTGGACTAAAATAAATAATCAGCAAAACTGTTACTCAACCCTAGAAAGAGCCACTTATTACATGCACCAAAAGCAAATCATACAGAAATATCAATTTTGGAATGAATACTCTATACATTTAATAAAACAACTAAGCATGCATACCACTTTATGGGTTCGACTAATACTATATGTATCTAAAACCTGATATAATTCAAATAAGAGTTGAGATGACATAAGATGCAGAGAGCTTCTTATACTGTTTATATGCTTCTTATACTATAATAACAATGGAAGCATGGTATCAATAGTACAGGAAGTTAAGAAAAAATGCAATCATTCAAGAAAAGAGAGAGATAATAAACGTCAAATTCTCCAGGGTAGGGAATAGAAATCACCAGATGGGGAAGCACATACATTGTGGAAAATATAGCAAATGCATTCCGGCATAAATCGGATATTTGAAGCTTCACCCCATATAAGAAGATAAAGGCCAATGTATAGAAGCTGCAACTGTTGCTTATTAGCACTGCCTGGAAATCTGAATCATAATAAAAAGTTAAGCTTGAGGCGGCACAAGATGAGACAGTTTTGAATATTGCCAACATAAAGGAGCTGCCTTTTATTTAGCACCACATAAAATCTTACATGAGATTATTTGTACAGTGTAGATATTTACACCATGACTGATAATTTTTGAATATTTTATCCAGCAGTTTCTGAATGGAATTATCCTCCACCTGCAAGAATTTATACTTATGAATCATTTAAACATGAGAACAAAGCATTGGATGAGACCAAAAAAGCAAATTTTCAGCACAAAATGTGTGCCAGCACTTATTACATTAATCATATTGTTTTCAGTTCCACTGAGCAAAACCAGAAACTTTACCTGATCATAATGGTCTTCAACCCTGTCGCGTATGTCAATATTTGCGAGCAACAATATCAAGTGTTCTCGTTGATTTGCCACATTTCCTTTCTTCATTTCATGAATGACGCCAAAAGACACAATCAAACAAAATGAGACATCTTGAATAGTGAAGTAAACATACAGATTTATATGAATGTAAAAGATAGAGAGAGAATCGTTATGAGTTAATTGGCCCAAGAATTTAATAGGTGAAGTTCTCAGTTTACCAAAATTTATTACTAAGGAATCAAGTTTTCACAATAAGTTGGATGTATCACCAATGTGCCACTTAAGTGCCAAAGACATAAATCAATACTTCAAGCATCAAATAATGATAGGCATTGTATATCTTATGCTTATCTGGGCACTACTAAAAAATTTCATACCAGGTCTAGTATTATGTAAATTAAAATATGTTCTTGAAGATTTACCTGAAAGCCAAAAACGAGATAAAGCCATTCAAGAATGTCATTGACTGATTTGTACTTGTTCCCAGGCATTCTGATAACAGGAAGATTATCCACATTCTGCAGAGCTCGATGTGCTGACTTGATCTGAAGAATTTTACATTATATAATATGTAAGATAGAGCAAAATAAAATCGACTTCACGTTGATTAAAAAAACAGCTTGCTCATTAGGATAGAACCTCAGAGAGTTCCATAATTGCAGGTTTAACACCAATGGCATATAAAGGAAGAATGTTGTAGTGCTCGTATTGCTCTCTCTTCTGCTCAACATCTTTAGCATACTCATGAGTCTGCAATCACAATGTAACTGATGAGTTCCCCTCTCTCTCTTTGAATATGAAACAGAACTTATTATGTAAGTCAACCTGTTCGTCAATTTTTCCAGGGGGCATAACTGTCTTCAGCATTTCATACAGCACTGTGGCAATTTGACAACTCTTAGCCATCTCCTCTCTACAAAAAGTTGACATCCCGAAGAAATGCTTGTGGTTAAAAAAGAATTTAATATCTTCACGATTATATCGAATTTGACGCATCTAAGACTTACGGTCTTTTTGTATAATGACCCTCTTTGATATTCTTCTCATAATAGCTCTTGTAGTATTGTAGAACCTCTCTAGGATCAGTTGATGTTGCTCCAGTTAGCTCTTCGTCCTGTAATCAATGACAATTTAAGAGAGCTCCAGTTTCAATTTTATTCTTTTTCTCAGGACGTACAAATTACCATACAACTCTCGGGGAAGAACTAAACACTAAATGAAGGGAAGATTCGTGGTACCTCATTATTTTGCTAAAAAGTAGACTAAGGCAAACAATTTTATCAGAATGTGGGGGAAAATTTAATTTCTTGAAGAATTCAACAAAAACAATCAGTAGCATATGAAAACCAAAGTTTTTGAATAAAGATCATATATAAACAGAACATTTTAACACCTCAAAAGAGTTCAGAAAATATGAAGTCTACCCTTTCAAGTTTGCGTAACAAATAGGTCTTAAACTGACGAACACCACGCCCAGTTGAATGCGGGTCCATCCTGTGAGCCTTTTCAAATGCATGAAAGCGACCTAGCAGAAAGAAAAGCAATAAACTTCAGACATCGGTATCAACTGAATAAAAGAAGTCTATAAACAACTTAATCATCATCCACTAATGAACTGGATGCTTGGACTAACTCGGGCATCTCAATAAGAAGATGGATAAACTAAGAAAAAAAGAACAAGGAGGCACTAACTCAACATAACTAGTTGTTTATATCTATCTGAATGCTTAGAATCCCTCATGCATACCATGAAATAGGTGCTAAGGAGTTTTCTAAAATTATTTCCTGAAAAGCATCAAATAGGATTATCTACTACATATGCTAGTCCTAGATCTTTCAGGAAGACAACTGCTCAAGTCGAGGCGCACAAGGAATACCCAAGTTTAGACCTACAGGCACATGATAAACAAAATGTATTCTAGACATTTTAAACGGTCTAGGGACATCTGAGGCTGCTTTAACAGAAACAACTTTTATGTTTGTTTTACATGAAAGGTATCACCAGACTAAAGAGGTATTCTAGTTTGCAGTTCGATTAACAAAACACGTGATGGATAAATGATACTAGGCTAGTGCACCTGATTCTGGTGCAGCCATTCAGTGAGCACAATGATGTCTCATATAAATACCATACTCTGAGGATGTTTTGCAACATCTTTCCAGGGAAGTGTAATCTCAATACAAAGGTTGAAAAATACTAAAGGAAAAGAATCAGTACACTTCAGATTCATATTTTTAGTCTATAGAAGTTAATCTTATCAATAGGTCATTGTACAGCCACCACCAGATACTGAACTAGGGAGGAAGTTCAAAAAGTATAAATTTCCAACAATAGACATTAGATTAACTAAGGTGAACCTTCAAAACATGATTAAGGCAAAACTCTTCCACTATTTGAAATTAGGATAGCAGATTTCTCAACTTCCTTTTTTATTCCAAAAATCAGCAACCAAGTAAGCCACTTTCTAGAATTCTAGACACTCTAAAAGTAATTTCTACTATCAAGAACTAAATAGTGTCATCAAAACTAGCAACAAATGAACTGCCTCTAAACTTACATAAATGAGCAATCCTAGCATCCTCATCTTCAATCTCATTAGCCACCCTGAGAATAGGAGCAATTGGGGCCAAAGAGGACGGCACCATTTCACTGTCAGCAACATAGCTGTCCACGTCATTGGGGTCCAGATGAGTGGGAAGCCTGGTCAATGACCTGGACAGCGTCCTCTGAGGCGCTCTGCCTTCCACATCCTCGGGCTTCGTCCCACTCGAACTCGCCATGGGTGATCACCCTCACTACACTCCACTGAGTATCCCTCAAGCAAGAACAAAAAATGGGTATCTCCACTGAGGAATGTGGGCTTTATATACATTGGGAAGAGGAAGGCAACGTGAGGAAGTAAGGGAGATACTTTGGAGAAGGGTGGGGCAAGCATTGTGCCTTTTCTTTCAAACAAGAAAAGAATTTTCTTCTATTATTTACTTGATCTTTTGGTTGGAAAAATCTTGTATTCAATGACCATCAACGGAGAAAGAAGAGACAGGTTATTGGTGTTAAAAATAAAGAAAGGGAAAGATGAAGCTTTTGTCTACGGGACTTGTGTGCTTTATGGTGATAATGGAGGCTTTTTCATGTGTGGATTTTGGTGGGAAACCTTTCTTTTTGTCATTTGCTTTTCAAACTTTGACGTACACGGTACAGCCATGAAACTCAACACCTCGGAACTCTGGAGTACCAGCCATGGTGGACCGGGTTCAATTAATAAGTGGGTTTAGATCTGGACTACTTCCAATGTCCCTCGTCGGCCCAAGACCGGATCGGATCGAACCGAACTGGAATTATAAAAATAAAAAATCTTAGATTGAGAATCATACCGTTTAGTGATTATTTAGGATTGGAATTGAACCAGAACAATTATAATTGTGGACCCGTACGGATCGGTTGGATTGGATTGGATTTTATTAAACTTTATTCTTTTACAATAAAATTTTGGTGTTGGTGAAATTTAATTAGATTTTTTGCCTTTAAAGATAAAGTAGAAGTTATTACTCCCTCCGTCCCAGGTAGGGATGATCATGGGTCTAGGACCCGACCTAGACCCATAGGGTCTAAATCCATTGGGTCGGGTATGGGTCTAAAAAAATTAGACCCATCGGGTCCGGGTATGGGTCTAAATTTTAAGATACGGGTCCAGTCTAACATACTAAAACCCAGACCAGACCCAACCCCACCCATACCCATACCCAGACCCGTAGACCCATATAAACCTAACTATATATAATTTTACCCAAATTTCTAAATTACTTTCATATTCTCTTTGTAT
>JAULKK010000011.1:2939787-2960436 GCA_032355705.1 Rubia peregrina
AATCGACCTAAACGAGCGCATCTTTATGAAATTAGTTTAACTGAATTGAATTGAACTAAACTACATACAATTGAACTGAACTAAGCTAAACTAAACTAAACTAAACTTAACGAGGTTGAAATACCTGAAAGGAAATGATTTAGTTGAACTAAAATTAAACATCTATAATATGTATACTTTTTATGCAGAAAAATATAAAAACAACATTTACTACTCCCTCCGTCCCAGCTGTATTTGCACTACAATCATTATCACGATGTTCGACCGTTAATAAGTTTACCTACGTGTAATAACGGCAAATAAAAAGTTGATATTTAAAAACTACCTGTTACAACGAATTGTACAATATTACCTACGATAATATTATTGTTTATATATCTATTCAAATATGCAGTCAAACTTTGATAGAGAATAATGCAAAAAAGTAGAAGTGCAAATAGAGGTGACAAAGGGAGTATAAGTTTCATATTCAAAATAAATTAAAGAACTTTCTAAATTAAAAAGATTTTAATGGAGTTGAAAGTAGACGAGTTGAAATTATTAAAGCTGAGTTGAGCTGAGATGATTGGAGTTGAGAAGAGCTTAGTTGAGAAGAGTTGAGAAAATGTGAAATGAATTTATTGGAGCTGAAAAAATTGAGAAGAATTTAGAAGAGTTGAGAAGAGGTGAGTTGAGTTGAGTTGAGCTGAGTTTAGTTGATTGAAGATGAAGGTTGAACGGTCGCCTACAAATGACAAATTCAACTCGCGAGTCACAAAAATATGAGTTACGTGCTAAAATAACCTCGACTTTAAGCTGAAAGTGCCAAAATAACCATGCAATCTCAGAAAGTGACAATCTAACCTTTGACTCCGTTGACTTTTTAGTCAACTTTTTGATGGTCAGATTTTGTGGAAAAGACGATTTTCCCCTGAATTAAAAAGAAAAGAAAACCTTCATTTCTATTTTCTTCCCCCCGTTTTATTTCCCCCCATTTTCTTTGTTTTCTTTCTTCCCCGGCGGCAGAGGGTTTTCATCATCTTTCTTCCCCTCAACCCCCACACAGCGTTGTTCATATGTCATCGTTATCGGTGACCACTTCACCCTTGCAAGAATCGGCTCCTCTCTGTTATGCCTCATCGACCCCTCGCGTATTCTCACGGTGGAAACTCATCGACCAAATTGACACCGTGTGGTAGGGGTTGGGAAGAAGAAATTGATTTTTGAAATTTATGAGTTAGGGTTCGGAGGTTGTGGGGGGCTGGGGAAGAAGAAGGGAGTAGTGGGCTAGGGTTTCAAACAGTGAGGGCAGCGGGGAGAGGGAGAATGAGGGGCTAGGGTGTGGATGTGGGGTGGGGCTGAGAAGCGAGTGGGGAGTAGGAGGAGGAGGGCGGCGGTGAGAGGGAGGAGGAAGGTGGCGGTGAGGAGAGAAAGAGGAAGAGGACAACAGGGAGGGGAGATGAGAGAGGGTGGCGATGGCGGAGACAGGTGAGGGGAGAGGGTGGCGGAGGCTAGGGTTTCCTGTGCGGGGAGGGGAATGGAGAGGAGGGGAGAATGAAGAGGGTGACGGTGACGAGGGGGAGAGGAGAGGGCGGCGGAGATAGTGGCGAGGTTTCTACTGGCAAAGACAATGATGGAGCACAACAACGGCGACAGAGCAAGCGGCGGTTTGAAGAAAAAAGATAAGTTTTGAAGAAGAAAGATTGGTTTGTCATAAGTGGTATTTTTGTTATTTCATTTTCTAGTCTTGTCCGAATTCATTTGGTCAATGCGGAGTTTGAGAGTTTGGTTATATCGACACAAAATTTTCAAAAGTTAGGGTTAAATTGGCATATACAATAGTTGATTAGGGTTAAATTTGACATTTTATGAGATTATAAGGTTATATATATTGGCACTTTCAACCTGAAATTAGGGTTATAAATGTATTTATCCCAAAAATATTTAACCATTGGTGTTATGAAAATTTTGTGTGAACGTTTTCCAATGTACCTTTTGTTCTATATGCGTTGGTTATGATCAGTCTCATGCTGTTAAATTATTATTTTTCCAATTATTAAGAGAGATTAATGAAAACGAAAGATGGTTCTTTACTTAAATTAATGAAAGATGATTGAATCTCTTAAAATGACAGTTTTTATGGGGATTTCATGCTCCCATTAGCGTTGCTAAATCACGCCATGTATTTTACTAGTCCATACATTAATACGTATATACACATAGAATATTGATTGAAATTATAAGGAAAAAAAACTTCTCCTCTTGTTGGAGCCACCACCAAACCGCCATCGACACCATGGCCAAATCAACGTCAGCACCACCCTACCTCCCAACCCAGTCACGTCGTCGGTAAACCCCTTCCATCCCAGCCCAGACCTATCGCTGATAAACCCTTCCCTTCTCAGCCGCAACACCTCACTGTTGCTTTGTCTCCAGTCCTTCCCCCTCACGCTCGTCCTCAGCCCCCTCTCGTCGCCACCGCTGGTTTGCCTTGCTGCTGGTGGTTCTCGCTCGACCTTGCCGTCGCTGGGTCTCGCTCAAGTCCGCCCATCGCTATGTCTCGCCCGAGCCACATTGCTCGGGTGACCACCACGGCAGAGGTATGGTCTCTGCTTGAACAAACTTTCCAGTCCCAATCTCGCGCTCGACAGATGTACCTGAAGCAACAGCTCCGGCCCCTCTCCAAATTCGGGATGTCGATTCTGGAGTACGTCGAAGAGAAGCGTCCCATCTCTGATTTTAGTTTATTTTTACTGAATTTAATTTATTGGTACTGAATTTAATATATTTGTGTTGAATTGAGTTTATGGTGCCGAATTAATTTTTTTGGCAGTTGATTTTTTCAAAAAATGAAAAAGAATGACTCCCAAAATGATGTTGTACTCATAACATAGTCTATTTTTAGAGTTATTACTCAACCAGTGACTGTCGAGTAGTCACATAAATATTTATTTACTATTTTTTTCTTTCAATGCTAAGTTTACTGGTGCTGAATTTAGTTTATTGATCCCGAGTTTAGTTTATTAATGCTGAATTAAGTTTATTGGTGTTGAAATGTGCAGAAATTAAACCCAACTGGACATGGCCTTAGTCCATTTTATGGAATGATAGATGTATTCCTTTTAAAATATGGGTACAACTCAAAACCCTAAGGCAACCACCACCCTTCTCCCATTCTCTCCTTAAGGCCTTTCTTCTTGAATCTTATTTTCCCAATCTCCCCATGATCGTTGGAGATGGGGAAACAATCTTTTTTATTAATTGATATTTTTTAATATTTATTTTATTAAATAAGTATGAATTTGTCTCCATACATGATTATTATTTTTTGACTTGATAGATTAGATTTTTGTATTCGTGATGATTACTCAATTTAATTGTTCATGTCGATGTATTTTGTTCGATCTGATTTCACAGATTGTGTGTTTTCTTGGAGAAGTCTTGTTTCTCGATATGTGTTGTTTTTCAAGGCGTTTCCAGTTTGGACAACATAGATCGTGTTGAAAATTCCTGTATGACATAGTGATATTGATGCATGGTACACTATTCTCTGCCAAATGATCATAATTTTTTAGGGAAGCGAGTTAACATCCCCGAGGGCGATAGTACAGATTTATTTGATCACTACTCTGTAATAGTACAAACAGTTAGTTTGGTTGACACATAATTTAAATATATTTGCAATAGATCAGTTATTATTAGAGGTTAGATATGTTGAATATTAATTACACTCATTGTAATCGTCGCTGGACTTTTTTCCCATCAACGTTGAATGAATGATTTTTTTTATAAAAAAAACTTGGTCCATTTTTACTACTCCCTCCGTCCCAAGATTATTGGCATATTTATTTTTTTACGGTCTACTATGATCATGTTTGACTGTCAATATCTCTAGCTACATATAATAATTTTGCATAAAAAATTGATATCTAGAAACTAGACGTTAACAAGAATCTAACAATATTTTAAATGATATTTTTATTGTAGATATATAAATCGATATTTAGAGTCAAAATTCACCAAGTTTGATTTTGAAAAAGAAAATATGCCACCTTCTACTCTTTGACTCTAAAGGTCTGGAAAAACCGTTTGAGCCTCTTGATGGCCTCCTTGAGAATATAAATATGGGATTAAACAAAAAGGATTAATGTAAGAACACTACTTAAGCATCGTGCCACCACGTTTTGTTCCGAAATTTACCATATTACAACATGCAATCCGCCAATCAACTTATGAAACCTAATGAACTGTCAAAACTCCTCTTACACGAGTCAAATTTAGTGGTTCTCCGTTCACATTGCTTGTTTTCTGACCAAAATTTATAGAGTTTCAATTGATTGAATAAATACATGAGAGAAGGACCTAGATTTTGGAATTTTGCTGATATTTCACATGCAGAAAAGTCAAATCATCTAAATTTCAGAAGAAGAAAAAAGATAAGAAGAGGAGCGTAAAATCCCATTCTCAACTGTCATGTCACCATATTTCGTACTGTTCACATTCTGTACTATTTAATTTGAATGCTTAGTTTTGGAAAAATATTGATGATGTTTTGTAATTAGCAACGACGAACCTATAATTTTTATATTTTTTTAAATATATCACAATGTAGAAATAATTATAATGTGATTTCAAAAATTATTTAAGCGAGATTTTTCATTATCAATTTAACAGTTAGTCGGTCTAACATGAGACTTTCTGAAATATATAATATTTAAATTACAAAATGTAAGATTAAAGCTAAAAAACATTAAGGTTATTTTTATGTTTAGCAAACAGTTGCATTTCACCCGACATACTCTAATTTGATTGGATAAATTTTTCCTTAACATATTTTAAATTACAAAAAGAATATCCATCTTGTTTTCAAGTAAATCTAGTTTCAATGGGCACTATAATTTTTAGTTAGAAATTTTATAAATGGAAGCTTTTTCAGACAATTAACCAGTATCATCCCTTGGATTTTTTTGTTTTCCGGTGGCGAAAGGATTGCATAAGGTCAGTGAGCTTCACGCACGCACATTCACACACTAGCACGTGAACAAATTATCTTTCTAAAATTATTATGCAAGTGAAGTTATTATTTTGCAGCAATAATGCAGTGAATATAGCGACGGACGCAGATAAACTGTTTGTGAGAATGTCAAAATGAGAAAGATAATTATCAAAACAGCCGTTACAACATTTTATCATCCCCGCTCTTGTTACTAGACACTTGCTTATTAAACTTAATGGCATCGAATTATCATGTTAAGAATAGCTAAAATTATATTTTAATCTTAATCGAATCAGATTGTTGTGTAAAAAATTATCAAAAATAAAAAAAGTGTGAACTGTGCGGTCTGTGCTCAATATTCTGTCGCATGAGTCAGTCAATTGCGCATGTTTATATGTTTATGATTCATCCCTGCTTTAGCTTTTGTTGTTGGGGTTGTCACCTTTTCCAAATTATATTCACAGTGCTATTAATGCCAATTTCCCTCTGTTTATGCTGTTTTTGCTTACCCTTTACTTCTTCTCTCTCCTCTGTGGTTTCCTCCATTGCAACCCAAGCCTCCTTCTGAGGTCCCTCATTCCCCTCTACATTCATTCAACCCCACCCACCATTTCAACAACTTCTTGCTTTAATGGCTTCCTTACACCACCACCACCACCGCCACCACTAAGACTGTGTTTAATCTAAAGAAATGTGAAAAAATAAGTGAAAATTAAAAGGGCCATCTTATTTTCTCTCACATATTCCCCCACATTTACTTTTCTTTGTGTAAAGATTGGGGTTTTGTCTGGTCTTGTTTGAGAAAATTGCCATTTTTACTGTTGCCATTGTTAATCTTATTTCGGCCAACTAGATGCCATAGTCGGTGCTTGTGAGCTACTCTTCTTCTTTCCTCACAAGTTTTTTTGCCAGACATTTGTTCTTGGTGGGTTATTTCAGCTCTGCATTGGCTTATCTATGCTTATTGGATCTCTGTTGGCACAAAGAAAGGCTCTGTCTCTACTTCTCTGGGTTGTCAAGGAGGAAGACCAAGGGGGCTAGCCTTACATTCCCCAAAGGTGACTGCTTTCTGTGTTTTCCCCTTCAATTTATTATATTGGATCATGTTTGATGTAATGCCAGATTTTCCCTCTCATCTTAGTGATAAGATTAGGTGTTTTGCGTGTTTAAAGCAAATTGATGAATTATTGTTCACGAGCTTATCTTTTGAGGAGAGGTTTTGGAGGGGTTGATTTTGGCATTTATTTTTCTGGGATATTACTAATGACTGTATTGTATATAGTGTTCTACTTGATTCTAGGTACTCCCTCCCTTTCCCATGAAGAATCCTGTTTCTCAACTTTTTTTTCCTTTCCACATAAAAGGCCTATTTCTAACGAAAATGTGAATGTATGATAATATATGATTTTCAAATCAATGTTCCGTGTTTCTGATTTTTTCCCTAATAGTTGGGTTGTTTTTAATAAAATGAACAAGGAAAGATGGATGGTTTTAAAAGAGTTGTACCTTCACCCGATTCAATAAAAAATTAGAAGTTGTACCTTGAAGATACGAGACTCTTCACGTGAAATGTAGGATGGAGTACTCTGGATTGTGCAATGTTGCGGTTTCTATTGGACCTTTGTCTGATACGTTTCTTAACGGTTGCTTTCCGACAATGTTTACCTCAACTTTTTCATCTCTTTGCGGCTATGATGCAGTATTTTACTTTCGGTTATCACTTATTTGGTATTTTAACGTGTCATCAGAATGTGTTTGGCTGGCTTGGAAGTCCTAAAAAGGAAGAAATAACCAAAAAATTGAATTGCTGATGACTTTTCATGTTTTTTTTTTGTGGGGAATGTCTTTGTCGTTTTCGAGTAATGACACATTTTACGGATCCAGCAGGCATGTTATAACATCAATAATAATAAAAACTTTGGGTAGAAGATTTGTTTGTTCGCGCTTGGAGGCTGCTTGTCGAGGATGTCGTCTGATGCTTTGAATGCTGAGTTATCGAAGAAGACACAATTTTTGAGTCTGAAGCTGTGGGCTGTAATTGGATTAGGCGTTGGGGCATTTATATTTCTGATCCTCTGTATTCTGTCAGTTTGGGTTTTCTGCCGGAAGAAATCGAGAAGAACCCCTGACAAGTATCCCTTATGTCAAATCCCAAATGTGTCGAAAGACATTAACATTGACAGAGTGGTGGATCAAAATTACCATGATCATCCAGAAGCTGTGTGCTTGACTGTTCATGATAAATCAAGTGATAAGAATTCGGAGAAGATGTCAGTTCATTTAGGGAGGAGCAAATCTAGTGATGTCGATAACATCAGCCAGAGTAGCTCATTGTATCATCACGAGAGAGCTTGCAGTTCACAATCGGGGGAGGATGGAAGCTCTGGAAATGCTCGAAAACATCATTCTTATGGTCTTCCGATGGCCTCTCCATTAATTGGCTTGCCAGAGGTCTCACATCTTGGTTGGGGTCACTGGTTTACCCTTAGAGATCTTGAGATAGCTACGGGCCGCTTTGCATCACAGAACATTATTGGTGAAGGTGGATATGGGGTTGTTTTCAAGGGAAAATTAGTTAATGGGACTGAGGTCGCAGTAAAGAGGCTTCTTAATAATCTGTAAGTATGGGGGAAAAATTATTGCCTTTATCTTGTGCCTCTTTTATTAAATTGATAATTAACTCATGGGTTAATCAACTGCTTTTTAGTGGCCAAGCTGAAAAAGAGTTCAGAGCAGAAGCAGAAGCAATTGGACATGTTCGCCACAAGAATCTTGTTCGGCTTCTGGGCTATTGCATAGAAGGAGTTCATAGGTAGGTCTTTTCATTAATCAGTGGCAGTCATAATTTGAATCCTCTGAGCCATGTCTGATTAACTTAAAACTAGTCTAAGAATGGTTTTTTTGCATGATTCATGGGGGGTTAAGCCCCGTGATTGTAGCCAAGGTCTAAGGACAGAGCATGCTTAGCAGGGCTCTGGCCTTTTTCTCTAGCACTACATCATTTTTGTCTTTAATGATACTTCAATCATAATTGATGTCTCAGGTCGTGTGTCTTATGTTGTTTTGTTGTTTGTTTTTTCAGGATGTTGGTATATGAATATGTTAATAATGGAAATTTAGAACAGTGGCTTCATGGGGCAATGCGGCAACATGGTACGCTGACCTGGGAAGCACGAATGAAAGTTCTCCTTGGGACTGCAAAAGCGTGAGTCTACCACCTAATACTGCAATTATTGAAACATAATTTCTTTTCTTTTCATGGCCTCTATAGTACTTTCTAAATCCACTTGTTGCTGCAAAGCTGAGTCTGGCACCTATCACCTGTTGTTCTTAATCTTACATGTTGGGCAACTCTATTAGAACTTCTGAATTGCATTGGTTATTATTTTATATTCTCTTCAAGGTAAGCAAACTCCTTGATTATTTTTAGTTTGAATTTAGTTTCATTGATTATTTGCCAAATGGCTCACATTCTTTTGCAGGCTCTCTTATTTGCATGAAGCTATAGAACCCAAAGTTATCCACCGGGACATAAAATCCAGTAATATCTTGATTGATGATGAATTTAATGCTAAAGTTTCTGATTTTGGACTGGCAAAGCTTTTGGATGCAGGAGAAAGTCACATAACAACAAGAGTAATGGGAACATTTGGGTATGTCAGTTTGATGTAAATCTAATATTATCTTTGCGTTTATGTCAACTTTTGCTCATATTTGCATATGATGGTCAGAACCATTGCTAGGATGATAATTGTAAGATGATTGTATGTTATTACTTTCAGATATGTGGCTCCAGAATATGCCAATAGTGGCTTGTTAAATGAAAAGAGTGATATATACAGTTTTGGTGTTCTTCTATTGGAAGCGGTTACTGGTAGAGATCCTGTTGACTATGCACGCCCTGCTAATGAGGTAACTAAATGCTTCT
Organism: Rubia peregrina; assembly: GCA_032355705.1. Classification (NCBI taxonomy): domain Eukaryota; kingdom Viridiplantae; phylum Streptophyta; class Magnoliopsida; order Gentianales; family Rubiaceae; genus Rubia; species Rubia peregrina. Next base: position 2,948,691 of record JAULKK010000011.1, read on the forward strand.
AAGTTCCACGCTGGTCATACCTTGGAAAATTTAAATTCTTCCAATTCATTGTTTATTTTCATTATCAACTCCTGGACCAGTGTCATTTGAGGATCTAATTTCAACCAGGTAGCATTTACAAGTATTTTTGTAACTTTATCAGGTGAATCTTGTTGAGTGGCTGAAAGTGATGGTAGGACATCGGAGAGCTGAGGAAGTTGTGGACCCTAATCTTGAGGTAAAGCCTCCTACTCGTGCTTTAAAACGGGCACTTTTGGTTGCGCTTAGGTGCGTTGATCCTGACTCGGAGAAACGGCCTAAGATGACTCAAGTTGTTCGAATGCTTGAAGCTGATGACATTCCATACCGTGAGGTACTTTTGTTTTCCCAACCTTCGATCTAGTGTGCTGTTACTTGCTTGTGTTCATTTTCAATACTTAGGTAGATCATCTACAGAGTGCAAGTCCATTTTCCTTGTGCTTTGAGTAATGGAAAGAAACCTGCTGGTCATTTAATCATCCACCCAATTGCCTTGGCACTTCACCATCGCATTACCATTCACGCATGGTATCTCTTGTATTCATTGGATTTTTTTTATTATTTCAGAAACCATAGCTAGAGATTAGGATATCACATGTCATTTCAGTTGCTGGAATTAGAAATTAAAAATTAGTACACCCACTGTCCCTCTAATGGTGTCCCATGTCACTATTCATCAATGAAGTTTGAATAGTTTGGACTGTAAAATTTTGTAGATATATAGGTATGAATATTGTAGTGTGAGATCGTTTTACATTCGTCGTAATGCATATTTTTCAAATATATACTATTTATAAAAAAATTGTTATACATTAATACATATGCAAAAAATTAAATCGTTGTTGAACAGTGTAAAAATGATGGGACATTATTATACATTACTACTGATATTACGTTCTTGAGCAGATCATTGAAGCACTGAGCATATATGATCAACATTGGCAAAATGCCTCTAGTTTGAGACTAATGAATTCTGAAAATGTCATTTTATGACAGGATCGGAGGAGCAGAAGAAGCCGTACTGCCAGCATGGACATCGAGTCACTGAAAGATGGTGGTGGTTTAGCTGATGCAGAAAGCAGTTTAGGGCAATCAAGTAAACAGGCTTCTGAGGCAATACATGAATGACTGGAACTGACGAAAAGAGACTTTTAATGCATAAATCTTTACACCTCCAGAGTTTCTAGGCTTCCATAACCTTCCTACCATATAGCTCACATTTTCCTAGTACCTTTCGGGTAAGGTAAGATTTGCTTAATGGATTAAAAGGCTTTAACCCTTTTGGCATTTTAGAAGAACCAGTCCTCGAGCTGGCATGTAGCTATGAAAATGATGAAAAGTCATGAGAGAGAGAGAGAGAGAAAGAGATTGTTATGTGTGTGGAGAGGGAAAGAGAGGATTCTTGCTGTACAGATAAGTTTGCTGTTGGTTATCTTGATATGCCTAATGGATTATGATGATGGTCATTGCTTTTTTTCTTGGTTACTTTTAGGATGGTTAGACTTTCCAGCTAGGGTTTCACCTCTGGCTGATAATTTTTAGTCCTAATTTATAGTATATGACATTCTGCCATAGCTGTTATAGAATTATTGATCAAGAATTGGTGATTGAATCCTTTTCTTCGCCTCCTTTACTCATTTTCCCTCTGGAATGTGTTTTGAGATCATGATCCGTACACTGATTCTACGTACTGGGATAAAAAGCTACTTGTTCTTGGTGTGAATGTGTTGAATTTTGATTTTTCTATCTTGATGAATGTCTGTGTAGCTAAATGTGTCTAGGACAAGGTATTCTGATGATGAGGGAGAGGGTTGGGGTAGGAAAGAAGCTTAATGACTGGAATAATGTCACATGTAGATTGCAGAATGAAAAGAGAGTTGATAGTGATAATAGAACTTTGAATGGCTGGGTTGAGGGACCCCTTTTGCCTTTGTGAGATCCTTCAAAGGATGCCATGGTTGCTTCATGCTTGTGTTAGTCTGTGAGTAGGGTACAAGATTCCTAGGCAGGGGGAATAGGGTCCTACTGTTATAATTTCTGACTTCTGTGGGAACCTTTGGTTTTGGTTGAAACAGACGAAAATAGAAAGTAAGAACCTTTGGTTGGGACGGAGGGAGTACATGTTACTGAGTACAGTTTCTCGTGTAGTGACGCATGATTAACAAACCCAAACTATATGAATTCTTTTAGCTGTTACAGGTTACTGAGTATCGTTTCTCGTTTAGCGATGAATCTGTCCTAGATTATTGTTTAAAAAGAGATCTTAGATCATTAACTTCCTCGTCCTAAGGGGCTAAGGCTAGGCTGCATACTGCTCCAGTTAAAAGTTTCGATAACATCTGGCATCTGCAGTTTTCAATGATTATTTAATTCTTACAATAGAAGGCAGTTTAAACAGTTGCTTGAATTCAATTATGATATATTCACTGTTCGTTTTAAAAAATGACAATGATGCTGTTTAAGTGTTTCTTTATATCAATTCCATAAAAAGGGCTGTGAGAAATAGAGGCCAAGACCAAAAATCGATCCATTTCAGTCTTCTTCCGAAGGATCTATCTCTTTTATTTCAAAATTAATTATATGTGTGTATGTATATATATATATATATTACATGATCTCTAAAATTTGAAAATTATATTCGAAATAAACACAATAGACACAATCATTTTATGGCCTTTGGACAAAAACGTCCGAATCCTCGAATGCTTAAAATTGCACGAAACTTTGGAACAAATTATATAAAAGCTAGAGTAAATTACTTCTTTGACCCTCTAACTATCATGATCGTTTATCATTGGCCCCTTATTTTTTTTTGGAACACTTTTGACCCATCGACTTACAAAATTACTTAAACGTGGTCATTCCGTTAGGTTAGAGTCTTAACTCAAAAGTTTTCTCCATTAATTGAGGGTAAAAATGAATTTTCATCCTTTTCATTTACAAGCCTAACCCCCTGCTTTTTCTAATTACAACCTAACCTTCTTTTATTTTTAGTACAACCTAACCCATCCCCTATTTAAGTTATTTACAATCTAGCCCAGCCTTCTCTTCTCCATGCCTCCAGCTCATGCATTGCCGCCCTCCGCCTCCTCACCTTCCCAGACCCGCCACCTGAAACCCTCGGCCTCTCCATTTCCAATCTCACCTCAATCCTATTGACGTCGTTATCCCTCACCTTAAATCCCACTGGCGTCATTTTCCCTAACCTTAAATTGCACCGCCCTAGAAATCCTCAACTCATATTCCACAAGTAACATTTTCCTCACTTCAAATTTCGTCACCCCAGAAACCCTAACCCCGTTGATGCTCACGTATGTCATCTCCGACGAGTTCTTATCAACACGGTCGTGGCGGAGGGTGATCGATGCCTCCTGGAACAACAACATGCGGTTGTTGTTGATCTCCAGTGACACCGATCTCGTGACAAAGGCACCATAGGGCAAAACGCGATTCATTCGTTGAAAAGCTGGAGTTCCAAACATTCAAATGGTGGTGAGAACGAGGGTGGCGGAAAGGGGAATGAGAGTTTCAGGTGGCAAAACAGGTAGGGTTTCAGGTGGTTCTAGTGGAGGAAAGGGGAAGGGGAAGGAAAATACAAAAGGAAAAAGAAATAAATGGAAAATATCCATTTTACCCTTAAAATTGATGTTTTGACAAAACTTGACGGTATGAACTGGTGGAATGGCCACGTTTATGCAGTTTTGTAAGCTGAGGAGGCGAAAGTGATAGAAAAAAAGATAAGGGACCAATGATGAACAATCGTGATAATTAAAGGGTCATAGAAGTCATTTGCTCTAAAAACTACAACACCCAAATAAAAAAAAACCAACAGGGGTCTTGTTCAACAACAGCCAAATTATTTGAACAGTTCAACAGTTCAACCAACAGGTACAACAGCCTAATAAAAAAAAATACCAATAGGTAAATTTGAACAGCTTAACCAAATTATTTCCACAATTACACATGAATAGTGGTTTTTTGTGAAAATAATCATTCATAGGTACTGGAAAAATGCCCAACAACAATTACAATAAGTTGGATTGACATTCAACTCAACATGCCTCTATCAATGACTAATCTATTGCAAGGATTTCTAAATTACATATCAACCATACTAATCGTCTTTACTATTATAAATAAGAAATCCAATAAAACTGTAACATCACCGTCAGAGATATTAACTCACTTCCTACGATAATCATGACCACTTGGCAGAGAGGAACATATCACGCATCATTCACTTCGCCAAACATGGATCTTCAAAAACTGCAATACCACTTGATCCACGATTTATGTTGTCCAAATTGTAAAGAAGTTGAAAAACATAGATCTGAAGCTTCCAAATTAATGGAAAATACATAAACATAAACAAAAATACAAGATCTGTTCAACCATATCAGGAACAAAACATCAACGACGCAGACAACTAAATCGAGTGATCATTATGAACACAAAAATTGAATCTATCAAGTTGAAGAATATGCATGGAGATAAATCCATACTTATTCATTAAAATAAATCTTAAAAGAATATCAGTTGACAAAAATATTGTTTCCCTATCTCCTCATGATCACTGGGAGATTAAGAAAAGAACATTCAAGAAGAAAAGCCTTTGAGAAAAGAATGGGAGAAGGGTGGCGGCTTCCTTTAGGGTTTTCAGTTGAGGAAAATGTTGAACACCCCTTAAAGTAAAATAAATTTCATCCCTAAAAAATTATCAATCACATAACTTTACTTCTGGTAGTCACTACAAGAAACATGACCTATTACTTAGTCCCATTTACTTCGATTTTTTTGGCTTAGGCCAAATAATTGAGGCAAAATATTCTTTAACCTCAGTTACATTTTTTTGAAGTAAATAATATTTGTTACCTCGGTAAAAAAAGTGAGGTAAATAATAGGGTTTTTTTACCTCTGTTATTATATTAACCGAAGTAAAAGGGGTAAGAAACGAAGTAAATAACCTTGACGAATAGCCTGCGACGTCGCGTGATATGTATTAGAATGGTTGTCGAAGTCGCACAATATATCCTTTTCAACGACATAGCGTGTGATGGACGACCGACGTCGTAGATAAGTAAAGATAGAACTTTCACATGAAAAATTTGAGAAGGATTGACTTTGAAAAATGATGAAGTATTATTTTAAAATTGAATAAGGTAAGTATTGTTATGGTACAATTAAAAATTGTGGAATAATAGGGAAAATCACGACCAACAAGTAAATATTTTGAAAGTGCAGAAACAAAGGAAATTAAGTAGAAAGTTGGGGTGGTACGCTTGTCTCCGGCCTGACATTTCTCTCTCCCCTCAATGTCCTGTGATGAGTTTAAGTTTTTGGAAATGTAAAAAGGACAAATAGTTTATTTTATGAAAATGATTGATTTCGCTCTACAAAAGTATTCATTGAATGTTTTTGAATTAAAACAGGAAATGGTGTTGAATGGTACGATTGGAAATGGTTTAAAAATCATGCACAAATCAAATCCCACATATAGTCAATTACATATTGTTCAAATTAGGTATTAAATTTATTAGAAAAACATTAATGATTAAAATATCCTTAAAAATCCTTACAAGTCCTCACAAATTATTACATTAAACTTCGAATATTAAAAATAATTGTCTCAATTCCAATATCGTAATAGAAATTACAATAAACTCAATCCCCTCGCATGATGATAACCTTGAAGACAATTAGCCCCCCAACTTCTATTACCTTGAAGAAGAAGGTGTCCCCAATCTTCAGGTTATTGCCGAAAAGGAACTCGCCGCGGGGATTGGGCCTTGATATTCCCTTGGCCCGATAGTTCATGCGCCAGTCTCTCCCGTAGCACCTAAGCACAACGGGGGGTCTTCTCATAGGGGAGAAGTGGTACAATTTCCCTCGGGATGTACTAATTCAGGACAAATGTTTTTATGAATATATATATATATATGCAATTAAAAAATAGGGAAAATCAAATAATTTCATACTTTTATTCATTGGCTAGTTATAGTTCTTATCAAAGTTGAGGTTTCCCCAAAGTTTTGCTGCTTTAAAGTGCAGTGGAAACGTGAGCTTCCTCTGCCATTATATGGTGTTCAAGCTCGAACACCACAGGTTCAGGGTTTCACCATTGTGCAGAGAACTGTATTAAAATAAAAAAAATTGATTAAGTGTACGTATGTATTGGTAAGTATATATGTTAAATGGTAAAATACCTGGAAGAAAGGGCGATTAGAGAATCATTCACCAGCCATTATTACTGCTTATAAATTGATAATGTTTAGTACAAATAGCCTTAAGAAAACAATGTGCGACATCGGCCTTGTGTCGCAGGAACATATCGGTTTGAACTAGTGGTTAAGTCGACACGTACCCGCAAAATTGTCGGTTAATCATCTTGTCCGATATACAGACCGATGCAGAATCGAGGTCGCAAAAAGAAATGTAATGCAAATTTAAATGCCTAAATGCAACTTCGTTAGGACATCGGTATTACCGATGGATGAATCGATTATCTAGCGATGTCTTATTAAAAACATGAACTAAGAATATACAATGTCGCACACCATTCACATCAACCGAATGGCATGCGACTGAAGACCGATTTTGTGTGCATCAGAGACATCAACGGAAAAAATCCGAGAAGAATGACATAGTACGAAGCAAAAATTACACAAAAACGTCCTATAAAAAACCCTGACAAATCTGTAAGAAAACTTTGTAGTAAATGTAAGAAAAGTTAACACCCAAACAAATATGGGTAAAAACTAGAAAAAGAAAAATACAACCCATACAAAAAACATAGATTAAACAAGGTGAAATAACAGTTACAATAATTTAGGTACTAGAAAGTAAAAATCCATACCTTTGTTAGAGGGACCCTGTGTTGTTTGCCTCGGTTTGTGCGATGTCGCATGTACGTTGCATCACACGAAAATTGATCAACATGTATAGTAACGTTGCATGCCTTAGTAAGCCAAAATATGTAAGCCCGCTAGCATAACAAATGAGCTTGCCAAGGACCAATACGAATAATTTCATCCCTAAAACACTAAAAAACAGCAACATATCATTTTTAGATTGTGTGAACCGTTTCAGTCCACCTTCTAAGGATATAGTCGGGGAAAATTACAATATAATAAAAAAGATTGGTGAACACAAATATTTGCTATTTTAAAAATTGTTGAAAGAAATTAATCGTGACACACAAGTTTGTTATAGTTTAATGTATGATCGTAACATTAAAGTTTGGTTACCTACGGTAGGTTAAATATTAATGATTCAATGATATAAAAATAACATTCAACAAATGCATTAAAGATTAAATTATATAAACATCACATTCAACAAAATAGTCTTAATGTTACTGATGTTTGTCATAATTTGTTACAAATTCTTAGTACTAATTGGGTAGGATGATGACATTGAAAACTATGGGCGCAAAACCATCAACCATCGAACACGTCCCTAACGTTTAGGTCCTCCCCATGAAGGAACTTGCTAAATGGAAACTGATTCCTAATTAACGTACGTACGAAATGCGGTATGATATCTCCTAATGAAGTCCACACTCAGTACTGATCCGAATCGCTACGGATCTGCATTTGGTCAATGAAATTGGTAATAATTAAATTATAATATTAAAGAATTTATGTTCTAAACAAAATATCGCTCACCTCATTTGGTACACGACATGTCTTAAAAAATATCGCACATTAAGTTTGTGCACAATACGATTTGTGGAAGGAAACTATTTAAGATGTTGAAATTATGCAGAGTTTAAACACTAAGGAAACATGGTGTGTATAACTATGTATTTAACATTAACTTTATTTTAATGTCAAACACACCATGTTTACCTGGTGTTCATATACTGCAAAATCTCCACATTTTAAACACGCTATGTTTACTTGGTGCTCATGATTCTTGGTAATCATATTGTCACAGATGAAATCTAGAATGATAGATAGAAATTGGTCCGATTGAAATTGGTTCAATTAGTCGTTTGAGTCGATATGAACATGCGACGTCGCAACTATGTCGGTTCAACTGATTGTTAAACAACATAACTTTGATGTCGTATTCATACATGAGGAGGAAAAATATGAATGTGTGACGTCACACATTCTTTGCAAAGACCGAAGTGTGACCAACTGTCAAGCGACGCATAAAATAAGGGATTGAAATGAATCATGTAAACACTAGAACCCAAATCTGTAGGAAAAATTGACATAAACAACATAGAACACATAACACACACCATATGGAAAGAAAAATGAAAAAAATTGTGACACCAACAGGAATGAAGTGTCTATGGATTGAAGTTGATTAGATTGAATGATAGACTCTTCTCCAACACCTTCATTTATAGGTGAACCAACCAATGTCTGGAATTCTCTTCCATCTCCCCAATAACCATAGTAAATGCTAGGAGACTTTTAGAAGCTAGTCTAGATTAATTCCCCCACCATCCTAGAAACATCCCCCTCTTCCATGAATGGAGAGTTCTAGAATGAGGGAGAAGACCCAACACATATGCATAACAATGTCTATGAAAAATGAAATCGAAAGAAATCTACTATCCTTTAGAAGTTTTCAAAAAAAAAAAATCCTTGAGAAATCTACTTAGATAGTAAAACGTCACATTTTAATCGATCCGACCGACATAAGAGCCAGCATATAACCGACATCAGTATGTCTGATTTTGGGCCTCACCATTTCAGCCCACTGGCTTAGCAAATGTCCCCTCATTTGAACAAAATAAATATAATTGACCTTCATAATGCTTTATAACATATTACAAATACTTATTGAACTTTTAAATTGTCCCTTAAATATATTAATTTCCGGTTCGATCGTAATCAATTTTATCAGAAATGGTGAACTTCTTGGTTTTTACACATTGGTCCCTCCAAGAGGGTGGGACGGGGCGAAATGCAAAATTGTACACTATCATTTTCAAATTCAGGGCATCAACGAACGGGGGTATTCGTCCATCATTTTCTAAATCATGTAGTTCCGTTTGAGGCATCAACGAACCAGGGTATTCACTCCGAATTTATATTATGATTATGTCAACCTCGGCTCGGAAATCTCCGTGGGATCGTACTTGTTTATTTATCATTTTTGAGGATTGTAGTTTTGATTCGAACAGGTCAATGGAACGGACCCAAATTATTCACAGGCAGAATCTGAAGAAACTTGCGAAAATTCCACTATGGCCCAAACTTTCTTACATGGTCAATGCATCATAACTCTGCACTTGACCGTAAGGTCAAATATTTGTTATGGAGATTATGTGTACTGTCTTAGAGAGACGCAAGCCGAGGTAGTTGTTCGTCATTTGTATTAGTATTTGCATCAATACCTAGATAAGGTTTATGGGAACGATAATTTTCACTGCATAGAATCACATGAAATTTTTTATTTTTACTTTTCGTATGGAAAAGAATATAATAAAATTTCGTCCATCATATTTTAGAAAGCGCTAGTATGTGGTCTAGAGTGAATTGTAGATGATTACTTATAAGTATACAAGGGGTTAGTTGGAAGAACTTGTGGATGACACTAAGATGACATAAGAGGAGCTTCTTTGTTACTCTCGGTTATTATAAGTTCGGCTAGAAACGATAACGTTTCTTTTTTGGACTATCGGTATCTTGTTCGGGACCACCGGTGAACTTTTTAATATTTACACTTAAGTCCTTCCAAAAAGGTGGTAGAAGTCTAAATGCAAATTTGTAGGTAGCATTTTTTTATTCATATTTTTCAGACAATGTCATTCCGATCTCAGATTAAAAGGGTTAACAGATGGGGCCCCCCATCTTGACATAGAGTATTGTACGACACTTTTCATAAATTACCATTTGGCCCTCATGTACAACATCGCATGTTTGTCGACTTAAGTGAATATACGGTCAAACAGAATCCGACGTCGGTTGTAATAAAAAATTTAGCGGGAAATGAACCCCAACAGAATAATTCCAGTCATTAATATCAGCATAACCCATTTCTCATCTTCTACACACTTTCTCCAAACCCTACTCCACACCATCCTCCCATTCACACCATTACAACAATTCAAGAACTTAATCAATTTTTTTCTCATACATCAACAAGTATCTGATGATGGAGCATCTCCGGTTTCAAATTAATTGAGGTAGTTTTTCATACATTCAATATTAATTTAGCAATTTAATTACCACACCTTCTATATGTTATTTTGTCATTGATCAAAGCTTGTATATTTTCATAATGTATGATGATTGTGTTTCATGTGATGTAGTGTATATTGTATTTGTTTCCAAGACGATACCATGTTGGTAAGGAATGAAAAAAAAATGCTTAGATTAGGGCTGAATGTGTACACTAATTACTTATTCATATGAACACAATATGAATGTGCGACGTCGGTCTGTTATAGTCGACTGTTGCGATAAACAACCAAATTAAGATCGACGTCATACATGTCAATAAAAGCATGAAATATCTTGAATGATCGACATCGTACGTAGGTCAACCTTGGCAACATCAATCACTAGATTTTGAGACGTCACTTTTGCCAATATCCATTTTTCCCAACTTGAAACTTACGTCGTCTAAGTATGACTATATTATGTGTTTTTCATTTATGGATTGTCCAATTATAACATAAATTTTCTCTCCTGTGAATTGGGTGTAATAGGACAATGACAATTATCGATGGACCATAGATGCATGACTTGTCATTTCACTAGTCACCCTGACAGTGTCAATGCATTACAACGTAGACAATATGGAGGTTCAATACATTTAATGTTTAAATTTAATATCAACCTTCTGTATTATTATATATTGTAACAAATATTTATAATATATGTTATAGTTATGTGGAATTTAACATGTCATTGTTAATTTTCCTACATACATTGAATAATAGTTGAATGTTGTATGATGTTTAACAATTTCTAGAGTAATCCAATGCTAAATAACATGTAATGGTTATCGATGAAAGATTGTTTGTTACATCAAATATTTATTATTTATTATTATTCTCTCCATGATTATTCTGCGAAGTCACACACACTTGTGATCATCCAAAGCATAAGTGATGTTACATGTAGAATCGGCATGTAATTTTTTTGGTGACATCGACTGTCCAAAACGACGTCGTATTACTCACTTTTCCACGTCAGGATTCGCATGGCAAGGGTGCTTTGCAGCGTTCGATGTCTGTTATATGTACAACGACGTTGGCTTGAACGTTGTCGCATGATTTTCCTCTCACATCGCGTGTGTTGTTTGTATGGCCAACGTCGTTCCTCTAATTGGCCGAAATCATTTAAACGATATCGCAACCATGTTATCGTAACATCGGGTTTAATGTGATGTGCGACATCATGCTTATTTCCTGCCGACATCGGTTGGAAAACTGAGGTAAAAGATATTTTTTACCTCAGTTTTTTTATGGCTGAAAACTGAGGTAAAACCCCTGCAGAACCGAGGTAATAGGTGCTATCTCTTGTAGTGAATATTTAGTACTATAATGTTATTTTCAGATTTTTCTTTCCCTTGTTGGGAAAGGTTATAGATGGTAGTTACATTATAGAATTAGTTATAGATGTTAATTTCCTTATAAAATTAGAATCATATTCCCGTTAGACTTTGGTTTGTAGTAGCCCTATATATTGTAACCATCATCATTGATAAAATGTTTCATTGATGTTATAACAATGCACCATTAACAAAGTCTTTTATATTT
>JAULKK010000011.1:2960536-2972673 GCA_032355705.1 Rubia peregrina
ACATATTAACGATTAGACAAGTTTCTTGATGAGCGTGAAAAAGATTCTGTGAAATTTGAGCTGGGACGGAGGGAGTACTATTTTTTGAACACTATTCTCTATCAAAATTTAATCACATAGTTGAATAGATATATAAACAATAATATTATCGTATATGATATTGTTCAATTAGGTGTAACAAGTAGTTTCTAAATATCAACTTTTTTATTTGTCATTGTTATACGTAGATAAACATATTAATGGTCAAACATATCTCTTGAACTACGTACAAAAGCACTAGTGCAAGTCTAGTTGGGACAGAGGGAGTAATTATAAAAATGGAGAGAGATATTTTAAGTGGGGGAAGAGAGATATTGATTTGTGCATCGAATTATGGTAAAATTAATCTATATTTAGAGAGAATGAAAAATGTAGTTTATTGTAATTACTTTTATTATAAAACAATTTAAAATGTAATATAAAATCAGATATACAGATAAGGAGATAAAATGATTAGATTGTACTCCCTATGTTCAAACTTTGTTTGACACACTTTTCATCCATGTTTGACCGCTAATAAATTTTAATAATGTAGAAGAGAATTCCCCTTAGTTAGGATTTAGATAATTGAGATAATAAATAGAGTACAAAAATGGTATAAATGTAAATATCTAAACCCTAATCTAGACTCTAGAATATTCTATTCTAACACACACACACCCTCAAGCGAAGCGTCGGATGCTTAGAGACACAAAGTTTGAACCAGAAAGACTAAAGCAAAGGACGAGACAAACATTCCGTGAATATGCCCACAAGCTGAAGTGACGTAGGAACATGGTGGAGACAAAACTTGCCATAAGAAACCAGCTCAAGAACAAATTGATAGTCAATGTCAATGTGTTTCGCCTGTTTGTGTGTCACAAGATTTTGAGCTAAAAATATGGCATTGTTGTTAACACAAAGTAGAAGTGGGGGGGGGGGGACAGGAGAGAGGGTATCGAAGATCACGTAGTAGATGAGATAGCCAAACAACTTTCACCGCAGTATTAGCCAAGGCACGGTACTTAGACTTAGTGTTGGAACGAGAAATCGTAGGTTGCTTCTTAGTACTCTAGGAAACAAGTTTCCCACCCAAAAAGACAGCATACTCATAGGTCAAATGATGAGTTTCGAAACAACGTGCCCAATCTGCATCAGAGTTGCCCAACAACTTGGAAGTGCGATCCGAGGGAAATGACAAACCACAGTGAAAAATACCAGGAACATAGCGGAGAATACAAGTAATTGCGACCAAGTGATCATTCCAAGGATTCTGAAGATACAGACTAACTGAATTTACCGCAAATGCAATGTCTGGGCGAGTGATAGTGAGATACTGAAGAGTGCCAACCAAGGATCAATAAAGAGTGGGATCGGAAAACTTCCCACTGGTACCACTATGAAACTGAGAATGTAGAAGAAACGGCGTGGACACAATAGCAGTGCCAATCATCCTAGCTTGACTAAGAATATTATGGGCATACTTGGCCTGGCCCAAGAACAAACCAGATAGAGTGGACTCCACCTCTAAGACGAAGAAATAAGTAAAGATGCTCAAGTCCTTAATGGAAAACTCATTATCAGCATGAGTAATGAACTGACGAATGGTTAAAGAGTAGTTTCTAGCAAGGATAATGTCGTCCACATAAACTAAGAGGTATAAGGTTATACCTCGAGAAAAGACAAACAGAGACGGGTCTGTCAAACTGCAAAGAAAATCAAGCTGTCGTTGGTAAGTGCTGAACCACTAGAACCAAGCGTGGAGAGCCTGCTGCTAGCCATAAATAGCTTTCTACCACCGGTTGAGCCATATAGACTAGAGCCTCAATCACACTATTAAAAAAAATTCTTGACATCTAGCTGATAAAAAGGCCATCGACGCATATACTTGTATGTAGTCGTTATTAGTAGATATACTTGTGCTATCCCAATATTTCTCACTTATAGGATATTGTGTTGTATTTCTTACTTTCTAGTCTTCGTGCCTATAATCCACTGGTTTTGTGGTGAAAGAAAAACCATTGCTCCTATACCCTCCGTACAAAAGAACTGCATCGAGAGGTCTATGCACAAACAACTTAACTGTTTCAAAATGATTACCAACCTCCACGTGACCTTGTAGCCATGATGCAAATGTTCTAGTGTGTTATTGTGGAACTTGTGCTTCATTGAAAGTGGAATGCACCACTCTAATATTATCCACGTGGATCTCGATATATGTGACAGCCCCTTGTGGTTATGAAGAACATAAAGATGCGCAACACATAAATCTTCTGCATTAGGGATAAATAGCTTACCCTACCTAAACCCTTAGCTCGTTAACCTCTCTTCATGTCTATATCTCAGAAGGCCACCATAATCTACTTTCTTCAAATAATTAGAACAAAAATCGATTACATCCTCGACAACATACCGTTGGACAATACTTGCATTAGGCCTCTACACGTTCTCTCCAAAATGCTTGAAAATTTTCATATAGCGCGCGAACGGGTACATTTATCTCAAAAATACGAGACCACATAGCTTGATCTTCTCCACCAAATGAATAATCAAATGGACCATTATGCCAAAGAATGAGGGTGGAAAGTACATCCACCGGACGAACTCTTTCAACATGCCAACGCAATAACCACTACTGGAAAATAGGTACAAAGGCACTTGTATGTTAGTGCAAGGAGAGCAATACCGGTGCTAGAAATTTCATAGGCACCGATAATCTAGAAAATGAACAAAAATTACGGTGCCTATGAATAAATCCATCAGCTGTACACTACATATTGGATACCGGTGCCTTTGAAGAAAAATATACGAATTTATTATTTTTCAGTACCGGTTTTGGATGAATGACATATACCAATGCAATACCAATGCTTATAACCAAAAAAGTAATTTTGGAGGGTTAAATTTTGGTAGGAAATAGGTAGTACCGGTATAGGTTATAATATACCAGTGTTAAGAGTGCATTTAATTTAATTTTTTAAAAATAATTTTAAAATCCCCACACAGCTTCATCATAATTGTATTGGCACCGGTATGTTGATAAATGTCACTGGTAATAGTACCGGTGCACGATACATAGAATTTTTTTTTGAAAAATGGATTTATGGTATGAATTACTCTTGAAAATGGGTTTATAATATGAGGTACTCAAGAACATGTACTTGCTCTTTGAAACATATCACCACAAATTCATTCATTTAATTTTTTTTATTTAGGCAAGAATAACAAAAATCGTGTATTTTGGAGCAATGGATAATGGGGTAAAACAATTATGGGTCACATTATAATTTTCCAAGACTATGTAGAAGTAATTAATGTTGACTTGCAAGGCCCTTCCATACACCCATACATGCCTAAATTGTAAAGTTACAATCGTATATTATTGAATTACATTTTGCTGTTGCCAATTTCTTGGTTCGAAAACTCCAACTTTCTTGGAAGTACCTAAGTGCAACAAGTAAAAACTTTACTCGTAACTCCAAATCCCCTCGAGTGTGATGCTACCCTATGCACCCCCATTGTATTTTCCAAGTCGGTAACAGAATATTTATCTAAGATCGGGAACAAGAATATATCTGTAATCCTTTTTTTATTTTCCCTTCTTCCTTCTAAGTATTCAACTCTAAGTTACTCTAAAACATGAACTAGCGATTTCCAAAATTTCACCAAAAAATTCATATATACTTACACACACATATACATATATATACACAATTTTGGGGCATAGTGTCATTTTTGAAGACTGTGTAGAAGTACTTAATGTTTATTTTTGAGGCTCTTCCATTCACTCATACATGCCCAAATCGTAAAGTCACAGTCATATATTATTGAATTGCATTTTTGTGTCGCCAATTTCTTGATTCGACAACTCCAACTTTCTTGGAGGGACCTAAGTACAAAAGGTAAAAACATTACTCGTTACTCCAAATTGAAATCCGCTTGAACGTAATGCTACCCTGTACACCCCCATTGTATTTTCCAAGTCTGTAACCAAAAATTTATCAACAATCGGGCACAAGAACATATACGTAATCCTTTCCGATTTCCTTTTCTTACTTTTTAGCAATCAACTCTAAGTTACTCTAGAACATGTACTAGTGCTTTCCAACATTTCATCAAAAAATCATTTATTTTCTATTTCTATATTTATTTAAGGATAACAAAAATCATGTATTTTGGAGAGAATGATTATGACGTAACGAATTTTTGGGTCATTGCGTAATTTTCCATAAATATGTTAGAGGTGTCGTTCACCCATCGAGCCCAAATTTTGAACACACAATTGTCTCTTATTTAATTGTGTTTTGGTGTCTTCAATGTTGTGATTCGCTGCCTCTAAATATCTTTTATGGACCTAATAGTAAAAAAAATTAAAAGTTAACTCAGAGATAAAATAATACTAGAATCGGCATTATTTTTCATTCATACATGTGCTACATTATGCCGGAAAAATGAATTTCTAGAATTTTCATTCAAAATTTTGGAGGGATTATTTAAACTTTTGAAATATTGGACTTAACACGGGTATTAGTTACGTAGGCACCCGTATGTATGTGTGGGCTCCATACTTAATTCCCCCCCCCCCCTTAAATTTGTTGTTGGGTCCAAAAAATAATAAATGTACCCTATTCAGAGAGCAGCCCTAAGCAAGAACTTTTCATAAACATCGGGCCTCATTTAGGCACCAGTATTTGTACAGGTGCTCCACACTTAGAAATTTTTTCCCAAGTTTGTTCTCGGGTTTAATTTTTTTTAAAAACCATTTAAAGCAGTTCTAAGTAGCCACATGTATGAGCCTTTTGAGCACCAGTATCAGTGCTCCATACTTTAAAAAAAGAGTCCAACTTGGTTTCATCTGAAACATTAATTTCTTCTGTTGATTTAATCTCAACCATCAAACTTATTTCTATATAAATAAATTATTTAACCCTAAATATATTCCCTCCCTCTTCATCCTTTCTCCCGCCCAAAAATACTTCCACCTCACTAATGCCGTCACCGTTCCCATCCTCCATAACCACCCGACGAATCCAATCATCCTTAACCACCTGACCACCGTCTTCGTCCTCATCCATGCTGCCACTCGGCCACCGTCTTTATCCCCATCAATGCTGTCATTCTGGACACGTTCGGTATGCCCTGCCTCTCTTGCTACAGGAGCACTCAATTCCCAGTCTTTACACGCTTCATTTCCTCCATCAATTGGCCTTCACACACAAAGATCATAACCTTAGCCTACTCTTATGGACTGGACCGCCGATGACTTGCCTCTTAGCCACAGTAGCGTGATCATAGAGCCGGTCATAGGTATAGCCCCCTGGAACTCCAGCATCTGCTCTTACATTTCTTGAGTCAAATTCTTCTAGATTTTACATTTTTATTATGATGTTTTTTTATGTGTGTAGATGAAGAAAATTTATTCTCTCTTTGTCCCCTAAATTTTTTATTTACATGCCGTAAAAATAAATTATGTGATAAGATTTCAACCGTATAAAATAACATTCTCTGAATTTTGGCCCAGTACATTCACTTTTTTCTAGTTCTCGTGCCCAATAATTGTAGAAACAACATACTGGACAGAGGAAGTATGTTATAAGATGAAGAAACTTTCCCTTCTCATTTAGCTTTGGATAACATGAAGTAGAAGATAATTGGCCAAACAAAGTTGCACTAGTAGTGGATTTTTTAAAAAAAATTGAGGATTTTTTTTTAAAAAAAGGAACTTTACTCGACTATTTATAAATTGAGGATTTCACTTGAGCAGTATTGTTTTATTTGTTATCCTTGTGATGTTCGTTGAGGTTTTGTTTGATGTAGTGTTGCTAAATATCTAGAATCGACGAATACCATGTTCTCGTTTATTTGGTGGATAATTGGAGTTATATGTTTAAACTGTTTTGCTTGACTTTCGTTTGTCATTCTTTTATGGAAGGTGTAAATGGTTGCTCTCTCATGATTTCGACTCTCCAATAGATGCACTTCTTTCTGGCCATGATGTTGTGTAGAATAATGCAAACCTTTAGTGAGTCACCAGAGGTCTCGAGTAACTCATAAGGACTTCACTAATGAGTTGGTGGTACTAAGAGTTCACACACAAACATGTTTTTTATATAAATATTAGTGTAGATTGATAAGAGTTAATTTTAGCTATTTTAATTAGATGAATATTAGTGTTGAATGTTCATTGAATTCAGTTCACGCTTTATTCTATATTTTTGTGTTTTTTTGTGTTTTACTAAATATTTTGATTTCTATTTAAAAAAATAAAGAATGGGTACCATTTTTTATTGATCACCTATTTAATAGCACTGATTCAAACAAGCACATATACCGATATTTGGACCCCCTTAAAATACTGGTACCACTTACCTGTGCATATGAAAGTACGTTCTTGCATCGGGTCACTTAGGTACCAGCATTTCAAGGGCTCGAAATACCCGTGCCTATGCGGAAAAGTACTAGTGCCTATGCGGCTATTTTCTAATAGTGAACTTAGCATCTTCTTTACAAGCAAATATCTTTCAACATGTCTTTTTCTTTGAATTCAATGCAACTTCCGCACCGACAATACCATCCAACACTACCACTCTATTCTCATCCATGTGGATCTCGATATTGGGCCAACAACCTTGGGAATTGAAGAACATAAAGATGACGAGCATATACATAATTTGAATTAGGGCTAAATAGCTTATCCTGCCTAACCACTTGGATGTGTAGCCTCCCTTCATGTCTAGATCTCAGAATACCCACATAATCTACCTCCAATAATTAGAACAAAGCTCGGTTACCTCATCCGCAACATACCGAAAATATATTCACCATGTCTGATCGGATTCAAATTGAAACACGTGATTTTTTCCCATTTCAAGTGCAATAAAATTTTAACGTTGAAAATTTATCTAAATGCTCAATTTTCAAAAATTAAGTTAAAACCCTAATCTTGTGGGCTTTATAGTTGGGCTGTATGGCTGATCTGGGAGAGTAGTTCCGAGCTCAACACCTCTTTCTGATCCTAATTAAATGTGAATCTGCAGTAGAACTGTCTTTAATCAATTTCTATAAAAGGCGGAATCGCCTTTGATCGATTTCAGAATCGCCTTTAGAAAAAAAAGTGACCTGGAAGGGTGGTTCCGAACTCGGAAACTCATCAAACACGGTTCCTTAAGAACCGCCTTTGATCGCTGCTTTAATCAAAGGTTCTCCACTATTGATAATATTTTTGTTTATATATCTATTCAAATATGTTATTAAAGTTTGACATGAAAATAGTAAGTTGCAGTTTAGACTGGGACAGATGAGTATAACAAGTTCGTGTGAGCTTTTGCTTTAAAGCCTTGTTCTTTCCACCTGATTTTTTCTGAATTGTAGTGAATTAAAATAAAATAGTGAAGTTTAGTAATAGTATGACTATATTAAGTTAAATTTTATCAAATTAAAATTTTCTATTATGAACTGCAAATAAATTGAAAAGATCATGACTTAAAATAAAGTCATATTTTATAATATATGTACTTTGACCACTATTTTGTTTTTATGTTATCTTACTATTTTGTACACACTGGAAGCTACTAATGAAGGAAACTAATTGAGGTTTGACTGTATTGGGCTGTTAGCGCTTTTTAATCTGTTGCTGTCCAAAACCGCGACTACAAACAAACAATGGTAGATTAATTCACGGGGGAATGCATGGCTAAATGCTAAAACATACCCCTCGAAAATCTCAAACTAAACCAGACAAACCACCAATTTGTTCACATAATTGCATACATAATCACTTTGCAAACAAATCATGTGTCTTTTATCTGATACGTGAATCCCTCCTAGCGTAATTTGCAACAATGACCATAAATGTACCTATCCAACGTAGGACCACACCCCGCCCCCACCCCACCTACTTAGTAGCAAGTAAGCTATACCCATTAGCAACGGTCCATCTCTCTATTTCTTTCTTCCTTTATTTCATTTTACTAAAAAATATTTATTTTTAATCAAGATATATTATTATTATATTTCATTAACGCCGAATTAATACGACAATCATACAAACTAATTGTTTGGGTATTCTCATGAAGGCGTCCCAACCTATTCCAATGTATGGAGTTTCAGGCTCTACCGAGGTTTAACAGATCCAATAGTGGTAACTTCTAGTCAGGTGCTAGATTAGGACGTTAATACGTAATTTTTTTTATAAAAAATCTTACATTATTATGGGGAGGAAGGAATGAAGCATAATTTGCATTTTAATAATTCAAGTACCTAAATTTAGACGTAAAAATTTATTAATCAAACAACTTGCTTGAATTGTTGTGGCCAGCTGGACTAAGATAGCTCGTTCAAGAAATTTAGTATGAGCCCAAAAGTCCACCGATTTTTTCAATCTACCTAATAGTTGGTCTTCCCCTAACAAAACTACGTTCATATTACATCAAAGCAAAAAAGCAAACTTCTATTTCTTTCACCAATTTTCTTGACTTCACCTTCTCTTCCCCTCACAAACGTCTCCTTTGATCTATACAGAAACTACTCTGATTTTTCAATTTTTTGCAAGAAACCCTTATCTTGCACTTTCCTGTCCTTAGATCCCTAGACATCATCCATGTCTGATCATCCAGATCATAACAATATCCCTTATAGTTCCAACCCTTTTTACCATGATTACATCGGGGATATTAATGAAGCGAGTAGCGCTACATTTCCATTCTTTGGAAGTTCTACAACCAATCCGATGATGTACAACCAATCATCATCGTACTCTGACAATCATCCATCTTACACGAGCTTCACTGATTGTCTGCAAGGATCAGCATCAGATTACAACACCCTCTCAGGCGCTTTCGATAAGTCTTGCAATAACTCGGTGTCTGAATCGGCTGAGAATCGTAACACGTGTGTAACAGAAGCTGCTGTTGCTACTACAAGTGTTGAAACATTTTCGTCGAACGAGGCCGGAGGAGGAGCTGAAGAAGAGTCTTCAAAAGGCAATGTCACAAAAGGCAGTGAAGATGGAGATGACAAGTCCAAGAAATTGTGGGTTTTTAATGAATTGCTTTTTAAATCTTGGTTTATACTTTATTTAATAACAATATCTGCTTGCTTAGCTATGGAGATGGCCTTGTTTCATGGGAAATTTGGTATTTTATTACAGTCTTGAGTACAATTATTTTTCAAGTAGAAATATTTTATTAAGTTAGTTCTTCATGCTAGACTTCTTCTCAACTCATCTAGATAGATAGATGTGGGTATGGCATCTAGCTAGCTACCTTTTTAGCATTAAAAACAGCACAAATGGAATATTTCTAACTTTCATATCTTTGATCTCATTATTTTTTCATTGTAAGTGAAATTTCCCCCCTTTTGGCATCAAGATCGGATGCATTTAACTTTAGCAGGCTTCCTAAAACCCTGGAATCATCATATGGGAAAACCCTAATCTTGGGTGTTTGGTTTGCAGGGGCAAGGAGAAGACGAAAGGGGAGAAAAAGGCAAGACAAGCAAGATTTGCGTTCATGACTAAGAGTGAGATTGATCAGCTTGAGGATGGATATAGATGGAGAAAATATGGTCAAAAAGCAGTGAAGAACAGCTCGTTTCCCAGGTTAACATGCATTTCTATTTTTTCATCATCAATTTCCCCATACTAAATTTAGCCCTGATTAAGACGATCCTAAAGCTTTTTGGCTGCAGTCAAAAGTAGTATGTCTTTGTGCAACATGACTAGATATGGTGTACTTGTACTGATCCTAAATTGCATATATACTAGATATTTGCCAATTAACTTTTGCCAAGTACATATTTGAATAGATATATAAGCAATAATTTATATTGTTATATATGATCGATATTCATTGTTCGTTACAGGAAGTTTCTATATATCAACTTGTTCTGCACCGTTATTATATAAGTTAAAGATATTAACAGTCAAACATGTTTTTTTGGAGACTGTGGAAAAAATTTCTTGCAATTTAGTATGGGACAGAGTAACACCATTTCTTCATTTATGGCACAATATCTCTTTTTATTTGTCTTTCAAACATTGGCACAATTACACTTGTGCCAAAATTTAATTAATTTCATATGTTCATTCTATTTTTCTTTTTCCAATTCAATTTCCTCTGGTCATTTCATTCACCATAAACCCATATGCAGAAGTAAGTGTGCCATAACGAAATCTATTAAAATCAAATACTACTCCGTCCCAAATCAATCTGCTTCATTGTTTTTTCACGATTTTCAAAAATCATTTTTGACTGTCGATATATCTAGTTACATTTATTAGTGCCGCATAAAAATTTAATAATTATAAGTAGATGTTAATATTAATCTTATAAGATCTCACATGATAAGTTTATGATATATACTTAATTTAAATTTACCGTCAAAGCTTATGAAGTTTGATCCGGTATAGACGAAATAATCTATAAGATCCTATGGAGTATAGAGGAAGGAAAGTACAACCCCTCTAGTTTGACAGGGCTATATTACACGTGACCATGGTGGCCATTTTAGGAGTACCAGATTCATTGTATTGCTTAAAACATTTTGCTTCATTGATTTGGATGTCCGTACAAATGATCACCATATATATCTGCAGAAGCTATTACAGATGCACAAGTCAGAAATGCAGCGTAAAGAAACGTGTGGAAAGGTCGTATGAAGATCCATCAGTTGTGATCACCACCTACGAAGGCCAACACAACCATCACTGTCCAGCTACACTCAGAGGAAATGCGGTCGCCATGCTGTCATCATCGCTCCTCCCACCTGATTTCATTAACCAAATGCTTCCCTCAACGACCACATCAAATGATCCTTATCACTATAATCCTTGTAATAATTATAACAGTATGCCTCAGCAGCAGCAGCAGCAGCAGTTACAGTTTCCTCAAGATTATAGCAGCTTTTTCCCTGGAATGAACCCTTCTTTGTTCATGCCGAAACACGAGCCCTAGAAACACCGAGGAATCGAGATTATCTGATACATTGCGTTTGATTCATTGTATGGAATCAAGATTTTTCCGAATCCTCCTCCTTTGGTGTTGTTTCGAGTTCCTAAACTCTGAACTCTTCTTCGTTGTAAATGATGTGTTTAAGCTTCCAGTAAGCTCGACTCGTGATGGTTATGGTTTTGGAGTGGAAGCTAGATGATGAGGAGGAGATAAGATTCTTGCCTTAATTTTGATGCTTTAGGCTTCATTTTGACATGCCTTAGTTTCTGAAAACTATAGTGTCAGATTTATGATGATTTGCTATAGATATGTATAAAAAATCCTGCGCAGTAGTTTTGTATTGCTGGTTCAAAGAGGGCCATGGCTTACATTTAATGGAAGTCGTTTTCATTAAATGGAAACAAATTAGCCTACTGATACTTGAGCTAAGTTGAGAACTTGAGATTTATATGTATATTCGCTAGTTATATTTCTGGTATCATGTCAGCAAGCATTTTAGTTTTTTCTTTCTTTCCTTTCCCCTAATAATCGATATTGTGCTAAACAAAGTTCGTACAGAATATTCTCGATCTCGAGTTCTCACTAGCTAGTGTTATGTTGTCGACCCTTGAATGATTGGATTTTAACTTGAAACAAGAGCCGTCAATCTCTGATCCAAACTGAGAACTCGAATCAGAACGATACGATCGAATTCAAATCGAAACTTGAACTTACCAGGAAATAAGAATCCAAACCTGAATCTGACATGATCGAACTCAACCCGAAACCAGATTCTAATTCGAGAATTATCGACCCAGACCCGAAACTGACATGACCGGATTCTACCTAAAACCTGAATATGACCCAATAATCTCGAACTCAACCTGAACACAAACCAAGTTAAACCCAAACCCAATCAAATCCAAACCTGATTCAACCCTATAAATATGATATATCATCCTACATGTAATCAATCCAAAATTGATGTAGTTATAAAATGTCAACTACCTTTCAATATGAAACCAAATCAACTTGGTTATGAGTCAAAATAATAAATTCTTTAGACATACTCCCTCAATCCCAGTAAAAATGACATATTTACTTTTTCCAAATCAAAATTTGTAAACATTGACCCTAAATAAAAATTAATACATACTCCCTCCGTCCCACTCTAAATTGCTTATTTACATT
>JAULKK010000011.1:2989071-3005796 GCA_032355705.1 Rubia peregrina
TCACAACAAAAAAAACTGTCAAAAAAACCAAAAAGAGAAAAGGAGGCTAGTGGAGGAGGGATGGTTGTGAAAGGAGTGGGAGTTTAATTGCCTCGAAAAGGAGCAAAGCTCATGAGGCAGGGCAGTGGAGCACGTGTAAGTTGCGACGACCGAGGAGATGGTAACCCTAAAAAGGTCAAAACGGTCCAACTACAAGATGCAGCACAAGACTAGAAAATCCGTGACTCCCATACCCTTCTGTTACTTCTTCACCCCAATTGCACACAAAATCACGGCCACCCACATCTCACCATTTCCATGTATTCTAGATGCATGTCTCCTCTCCACTTACCATCCTATCTCGTGTAACCCTAAATACTCTCTCCATTTTCGATACATGTTTGACCATCAACGATTTATATAACCCTAGATATTCTCTTCGCCGTTCCAAAGCATACTTTTCACTAACTTTTTTTCAAGACATGTTTAACCACGTGTGTTTGTGCGGATTGCATGATACCCTATGTAACCCTAAATACTCTCTATGTCCTAAAGCTTACTTTTCACTTTTCAACAAATTTTTCGAGACATGTTTGACCACCGTTAATTTAAAACATTGCACAATACCCTAAAGAACCCGCCAAGTCTCAGAGTTTACTTTCCGCTCTTCAATAACTTTTTAAACCTATGTTTGACCATAAACAATTTTGCACATTGCACAATACCCTAAATAACCCCAAATACTCTCTTAGCCTCATATCCTACTTTTCAGATAACTTTTTCAAGACATGCTTAACTAGTGACCCAATTTCTCACAATGCACAATGCCCTAAGATATGTAGGAGGACGGGATTTAGATATTCTCTGTAAGTTCTGGTGTCATTCCTTGCTCTCTAAAACTATATCACGTTCTACCATGAGTTTGTTTCGAAACATCATTGTAGTACGAATTCATATGTGGAAGCGAAAACCTTAAATTTTGAGTAGGGTCTCCAAAAGATATGCATATATACAGTGAACAAGCCTACGAGTCTATGTCGACCTTTTAAGGAAGTCATATCCTTCGGTTTGGTGGTAGGGAATAGCTGAATGATTTGACGGTCAAGTACTAAAATATTTAACTAGCTTGCATGGTAAATAAATACTGTAATAGAAAATCGATTCTGCAAAAAAAAAAACTGTTTATTCGACAGAAAAGAAATTTAAAAATCTCGTTACCTTTTCTTGCCTTTATGTTATGCAGGAACAGGAGTACTGAAAATTAGCAGACAAGCTATCAGAACTCAGAAAAAAATTTAAAAAAAATTCTGCACCAATTCCTTCTCTTCACGTTCTCATCAAATCAAGAGCTTTGAATAGAGTTTCTTGGTAATTTCCTTTCCTAGAGTTTCCATATCCATAAATATTCGTTGAAATTGCACCAAAACATTTGGACAAGAACAGAAGTACTTGAAAATAGAGAGAGTTAACCCAGAAAAAGAAGTTGCAAGAACATTTGTACATCCCTCTCGATCAATACAAACAACACTCTAATTGATCATCAGTTTCCATCCTTAATCAACATCATTAACACCATGAGCACAGCTCATTAACTTAACCCCTAGGGAAAACTAGAGAGATTAAAAAGGAAGAAAAAGAAGAAGAACGCAAAATGATATGAGATCATAAATATTGTCATGACATGAATTCATGATCAATTCAAATCATATCAAGAAGTTCGACCAGGAAATTAATCAATTCATGTTTCGAACCCGGCCCGTTTTTGCTCCGCCGTTAAAATGGAGGGCGCCCCGACGCCCAGTAGGCCTCCGCCTGCAGCTGGCCGGAATTCAGCAAATTCGGAGGCATCGCCATCGATTGCATTCCATGGAAAAGGTTAGCATTGGGATCTGAACCCAGGAGCTGATTCTGCTGGGGAGTTTGCTGCTGTTGAATTCCTCCACCACCGCCGCTACCGGGTGATCCCATTCCTCCACTGCCTGCTCCTGGCGGCGGCGCCTCCTCATCCTCCAATGGCAGCCGCTCGTACGCGGCGTTCCCAAACGAAGCCGCCATGATCACCACCGGCCCCGCCGCCATCAGCGGCCCAACCACCGTCCCACCGACCACCTGCCCCTGGCCTCCTGCGAGGTAAATGGTGAGCCCGGAAGCCGCCGGAGGAGCCGGAGGCGGGAGAAATGATCCCGCGAGGGACAGAAGCTCGAACCTTCCATGTAGGGTCACCACCGCCCCGGGAGACGCCGGCTGCCGGAGAGTGACGTTATTCACCGTTCCGTTGCCGCTGAGAATGCAAACTCCCCTCTGCCGCCGCGTGGCGAACACGGTGAGGCTCTCCTGAATGTCACAGCCGCTGGCGATCTCCATGACGTGAGATCTGAGAGCGTTGGCGCTGTCGCGAGTGATGATGATCGGCGGCTTCGGCTTGTTCCTCGACCCCGCCGGCCGCCCCCTCGGCCTCCGCCGCACCTCCTCCTGCTCCCCGCCTCCGGAGGAGAGGAGGGGCTCCTTGCCCTCGCCACCGCTCCCATCTCCGCCGCTCGTCTGGATGCTGCTGGGAGTGGTGTTGTTGTTGTAGTTGCTAACATTGTCCTCCCCACTGCCACCGCCGCGATCTCGCTTCTGGCGGTGGTGGCTGGGCGGCGGCGTGGTGCTGTTGATGCTCAGCTCGTCATCCGCCTTCTGCTGGTGGGGGTGCTGGTGGTGGTGGTGCTGCTGCATCTGCTGGTGGTGCTGCTGCTGGAATTGATGGTGGGGATGGTGGTGCAACTGGAGATCCCGTCCGTGAAACGGTGGTGGAAGCGGTCGGCCATGAGTGAGCTGATCCATCTTCTTCTTCTTTGTTCTCCTCAGTTATCACCTAATTTTTTCCCCAAGAAATAAACACTAAAAAAACCAAAAATAAAAACCAGATGAAAATCAAGAAACCCTTTCAACAAAAGCATAGCACAACCCAATTCGATCCGATTTCTACCATGATTCAGCTAGCTGAAGAGGGAGTTCATGTGAGGACGAAGATGTACTAACCTTCACCAGAAAAGTAAGAGTTGGGAGAAAGGGCTGGTTGAAGAAGCAGCAATATCAACCTCCACCAACTTTTGAGCTGAAAGAATTAGCATGTTTTTCGGCCTGGAGTTTCATGGATTGATGTGATATTTTGGGGGCTTGAAAGAGGAGAGAAAGAAGGTGAGAGTTTGGGGAAGTTGATGGAGAGCGAAAAGAAATTTTGAGGTTGGGGGGTGAATGAGGTGCGTAGAGGAGCTAATGAAGCCAGCAAAATTTTTATGTGGGGGAAAGTAGTATGTGGTGGTGATGAGCCAATGATTTTTTTACAAGTGTCAAATATGATGAGAAAAAAAGTGAAAGAAATTTAAAAACAAAAACTGATATTAACTTCCCAATACATGTATACATGTCAACACATGATTAGTCCCCCACCCCCACATACTATTTTCCCCCACATAAAAAATTTCTAGAGCAAGTGTTTGTTTTTGTTTTGTTTTGTTTTGGGTCTGGCTGGGTTGCATTAGTGGGGCCCTTTTTTTCTCAATTTCCTCCCTCATTTACTCATTTATTGACTCTAGTAAGTAACCATTGTTGTTCAAATTGTAATACAACGTCGTTTTATTTATTTAATTTGAGTGATTTTTATTTTTATAAAAGTTAGTTTTAGCTAGAGATAACAATGAGTCAGATTTTGGTGGAATTCCACCACACTAATGAAAAGGGGACGAGAATTGAGATGAAATTGATAACCGTCACGCATAATGGACTGGACGTAAATATTGTCTTACATTCACCCCATCTTTTACCCCTTCTTCGATTCTCTATATACCCACTATTTTTAAAATCTAGTTTACATTAGACCTAAGTAGGTGATCATGCATGGGTGAATTTTAATATTGTATCCGTCATGGATGATGAGATGGAGATAATATGAAAAAAAGGATAAGAATAAGTGTGTAGGTACATATTCAGCACCCCTTGTGTCCCAGTGTCATCCCTACCAATTAATATATCCCACATCGCTAACTTAAAGACTAAATGACTAGCATATAAGGTTTTGAGTCACTCCAATTAAAATCAATTGATTTTAAAATAGCAGTTCAAGGTACCTAAAGTTTAACATGATATTAGAATCCAGATTGAATTTATTGTGGAGATGTTAGAATTACCTATTTAATTGGACTCAATACTAATTTGTGGACATATTTTCACACTGGCACACAAGAGACGTGTTGAAAATGTCGGTTGTGAAAATGTCGGTTCAATACGTCCATATACGAAAATCATCTTTGACTTTTTCTAAAAGGGCATTTATTCATTATATCTTTCTGTCAACCACTGTAACTGAAATGATTCGATTAATTTAATATCAATTAATTTTAATATGAAAGATCAACATATTTTGAAATTTAACATTACCTCTCTCACACGTAGATTATTCATTTTATCTTATTTCATGTTTAAAAATACGCATGTCTATGTTTATTTATGTGTAATTATCAGTATAAATTGCACACTTACTATTTAAAATTTAACTTCATCAAAATTTGACCACATATTTAAATGGATATATAGTAAATAATAATACTATCGTATGCAATATCGTTGGATTCGTCGTAATAAGTAGTTTCTAAATATCGATTTTTTTATTTTCCGTTATTATACGTAGTTAAACATATGAATATGGTCAAACATTTTTTTTAAAAAATTATGTAAAAAAATTATGTGCAACTTATATTGGGACGGAAGGCGTACTATTTTTCATTTAAATATATACTCTGAAAGTTTATGAAGTTCTACGATTTTAGTTACTTATACTCTATAAGCCAGCATAATTTCTTATTTTTTGCCATTTAAAACAAGAAAATTAATTAGCACGAGGAGAGAAGTAGAGGGAATAAATTAAATGGAATAAGAATAAACAATTTAACTATGCCTCTATTTTTTGAAAGACGGTCATTTCATAAGGCATAAAAAGATCAAGGTTTAAACTGTAAATTAAAAGAAATAAAAATAAAATTTTGGCAAAGTTTTGGGAAAGACTGTCTTTCCACTACTAGGGAGCCTGGTTTTAAAGGCAGCAAGGGAAGGGGGTTCTCCAAAAATCGCCTTCAAAAGGCATTTCCGAGTTTGTAATAAGGAATTCGGATCCCTCTTTTCCAATTTAAGGCGGATTTTAATCGATTTAAGGTGGTTTTTCAATAACCGCCTTTAATTAGGTTAATTAAAGGAGGTTCACGGTATAACCGCCTTTAATTATCCTAATTAAAGGGGTTATGCCAAACTGCCTTTAAATATAACACTTTACGAACTCGGAATTAGGGGACGAGTGCCTTTATGATCTCATAAATCATGTGGTGACTACGGAATTTGGCTCTATTTTTATAATCCCGAAAATGGTTTATTGTGGTTTAATGAATGTGAAAAACCTTTACGAGTTTGGAAACAACCCTGTATTTTTTTAAACTCGGCCATTTAGCTTAAATGCCACAAAACCCCACATCTTTGAAGAAGAAGCTCATTTATATCCTACCCATTGTTGAAGAAAAACCCGTGTTTGGTAATTCATCATTTGACATTGGAGAAGGTTAGTTTTATCTAGTTATTGATTTTCTTGAAATAACATAGGGTGTATTTAATACTTCACACACACACACATATATGTATATATATATATGTATCCATATTCATGTTTATGGTTTGAGCCCTGGTAGGGGTATGATTATTGTTGAATGGATCCTCATGTGTTGCATTTTAATTGACTTTTAGGATAATTGATCAAGATGAACTAATTGGTAATGATCTTAGAAAATCACCGGCGTACATGCCATTGGTTGAATCTTTTGTTGAGTTTACGTTTGAACATGCTTCTAAAAATGTTTCTTCACGGGCATGATGCCCGTGTAAGGGTTGTAGAAATGATGTGTATATAGTGAGGAAGAAGTTCCGGGAACATCTTATAATGAGAGGGTTCCAAACTAGCTACACTTGTTGGGTATGCATAGGGAAGTTGTGGAAGCCTCTCATTCGAATGAATTAGAGGACACGATGGTGGGTGATGAATTAGATGGCAACGTTGAGTTTGATGAAATCATGGAAGATATTGCAAGGGATTTCAAAGGTAAGCCATAGTCTTTATAAGCTTTGATTGACGACAAAGGGACGCCTTTGTACCATGGTTCAAAGAACTCGATCTTGGGTGCGACTTTGCAGATAATGAATCTGAAGGCAAAATTTGGATAGACAGATAAGTCGGTGACCGAGACTCTAGAGTTGTTGAAGGATTTGCTTCCCGAGGGTAATTTAATGCCCGAGAGGTTGTATGCTGCCAAAAAAATGCTCATTCCAATGGAATTGGAAAAAATTCATGCATGCCCAAACAATTGTATGTTGTATAGGGGGAAGTAGACAAAGATAGAGAATCTTGTCGGGTATGCGGCGAGGCTCGGTACAAGTTGAAGAGAGGTGCGATTGAGGTGGGTGTGGAAGTTCCATTAAAATCAAAGAAGAAGATAACTGCAATAGGCCTATGGTACCTCCCGGTCATTCCTCGGTTTAAGAAGTTGCATTCGTGTAGGAAGATGCAAAGTTTTTGCGTTGACATGTGGGAAAGGATCGATTGGCGGATGATGTGATAATACACACTTCAAACGGCGAGCAATGGAAGAAAATTGATACTTTATACCCCGAATTTGGGAACGAGTCTCGCCATTTGAGGTTTGGATTGTGTACAGACAATATGAATCCTTTTGGTAATATGGGTAGCACACATAGCTCTTGGCATGTTATATTGGTCATATATAACCTTCCTTCTTGGTTGACCATGAAACGTAAGTATATGTTGCTGTTTTTTATGATATCAGGTCCGAAGCAGCCGGGTAAAGATATTTATCTATATCTAGCTCCTCTAGTGGAGAAATTAATGACTTTGTTTAATGATGGTGTTCAAGTGTATGATGGTTTGGGTGAAGGTTTATACACTCTGAAAGCATTGTTATTTTGCACAATTAATGATTTTCATGCATGTGAGACTTTGTCTGGGTATTCTGTGAAGGGTTACTTAGCTTGTCCAGTTTGTGAGAAAGACACCATTTTTTGTCAATTAAAACACATCTGTAAGACCGTTTATTAGGGGCATATACACTTTCTTCCCAATGGGCATCCATGGAGATTGATAAAAAAAAGGTTCAATGGGCAAGTGGAGCCACGACCCCTCCCCAGTTCCATGTTCAGGTACACAGAATTATGAAAGTGTTAATAATTTGCCGAATGACTTTGGAAAAAAGAAAAGAAAAGCAGCCGCTGAAGGTAGTTGGAAGAAATGCTTCATTTTTTTTCAACCTACCTTGTTGGGAATATTTGATTGTTAGGCATTGTCTTGGCGTTATGCACATTGAGAAAAATGTTTGTGATTCTTTGGTTGGGATGTTGTTAAATACCCCTGGGAAGATAAAGGATGGATAGAAAGCTAGGTTTGGTTGAGCTGGGTATTTGCAAGAATCTAAGGCCAGTGACTACCAATGATGATTGTTATTTTTCCCCTGCTTACTATTCAATGTCACAATCGGAGAAGAAATATTTTTGTTAGACCTTTAGTAGTGAGAAAGTGCCCGGTGCATACTCGTCCAACATTAGTAGTTGTGTGTTAGTCGAGGAGTTGAGGTTAGGTGGGTTGAAGTCACACGATTGTCACAATCTAATGCATGAATTGAATGTCAATACCATTCGATCTACATTGCCCTCTAATGTAAGATTGTGCATCACGAAGCTCTGTTTGTTTTTCAAATCCATTTTTCACAAAAGTAATAGCGTATCGAAGTTGGATAGGATTCAAGTTGAATTATTGAAGTTCTGTGCCGTATGGAAATGTAATCCCTCTCTCCCTCATTTTTTGACATTATTGTCCACTTGATTGTCTACTTGGTAAGGGAGATAAAGCTACGTGGCCCGGTTTTTCTCAGATGAATGCACTCGTTTGAGAGGTACATGAAAATCTTCAAGCACTTTGTGAAAAATCAGTATATGCTAGATGTTAGCATTGTGCAGCGATACGTGACATAAGAGACCATTAAGTTTTGCACAGATTATATGAAGGAAGTTGAATCAGTAGGTGTTCCAATCGGTAGACTTGAATGGAGGTTGGAAGGTTTAGGGGTGAGACAGGGGAAACTATTTAATCCAAGTGCGGAAGATTTATCAGCTACCCATCTATATGTTCTGCGCAATCACGAGGATGTTGTTCCATACACAGAGATTCATATGGATGTTATACGAGTGGGCCACCCTAATTTCAATGAATCTCAAGTCCTCCACTTGCATACCATGACATTTACGTCATGGTTGTAGGGATATGTTGATATTAGCGAACATCTTTCGAAGGTTAAATGGTTGGCTCGTAGACCATTAGGGATTGTTCTTTCATATGTCGGCTATGACATCAATGGGTTTACTTTTGCCACGAAATCAATGGATGATAAAAGTGTCACTCAAAACAGTGGAGTGTCCCTTGTCTTTGAAGCATTGCACGTTGGAAGTGGGGGGTGATGACAAACCGTAGTATGCCCTTAAGTGCTACTTTGGCACAATTTCTGAAATTTGGGATCTTGACTATATTAGTATACATGTGCTAGTGTTTAAATGTCAGTTGGTCGATAGCAACAACAGTCAGTGCATCGAGAATTTAGGCTTCACCTTTGTCGATAGAAGTCGGTTGGATGGAAGAATGACCCCTTCATGTTGGAGTCTCAAGTGCACCAGGTTTTCTATGTCAGGGATCTTGTTGATCCTAGGAGGGAGATTGTTGTCGAAGAGAAATGTACTTTTTTTTGAAGAAAATGAGTTAGAGGAAATAATTGGATTTGGATGCCATACAGCGACTTTTGGACCCAAAGAAGTCATGTTGCTCGAGGAGGATGATCGATGTCTTCATAGTTTTCTAGGCTTTACTGACCATGATGAGGGAATGTGGATCGACGACAAGGGGAAAATCACACGTAGGGAGTAGAAGTTAAAGAAGGTGGTGATCAAGAAAAGGAAACATAAGAAGTAAGTTATTCGATATCAAATATTGGCTGGTACGATTTAGAGAGTTTGTAAACTAGTAGGTATTTAGTTGTATGATGAACGCTTTTTGTTATTAAATGCATTGAACTTTCAGGATTCGGAAATGAAATTCTGCTCTTCACATCACAAGTCAGGAAAAGTTTCCGAGACCAGAAACATATTTTAGGGGAAAATGGACGCTTAAAATTTCCAGAGTAGGGCCGAAATGGGGACACGAGTTTGGAAAGTAAATTTATGAATTCTTTCCGAGCTCGGAAAGATGTCCTATCCAGTCAAATCAAAGGCAAGACAGTTTTTCAAGCTCAAAAAACTGTCTTGTGTTCAGGTCAATTACATATTTCACCAACACTTTCACTAATAGGCACACCTTTGGAATTACTGAATACATCCCTAAAACAAGTAACATAAAAGACAATGAAAATTCAACATCATTAATGAGGGAATTAAAAACGTTCGCATCCTCAAGACTTCCAACATCTTGATGCAAAAATTGACTTCTAACATATTCAAGACTTCCAACATCCAAAATTTGAAAATAGCCACAAAACTAGACGCAAAATCAAACTAACTAAAAATGACAAGACATCCACATATTTTATCTTCCATACTATAAGTTCTAGATTCTTCCCCCTTCAGCTTGTCCCGCCTTGACCAACATTCGGTCTTCCATCACATGATCACCATCACCACCATCATTATCTTCACTATCTGAGAAGACCAGTTTGAAGTTTGGAAACTCTTCATCGTCGCTGAACTCCAAATGGTTGTGCTTCCATAAACGTGAAATGCTGGGAATGAGTGTAGGTCAACATATCTTACGTCTCGGTCATGTTCGCACACATGCAGTCAAAGTACTTGCTCAACCGGGCCTTCCAACCGCTTCTTGTACCTATAATTCAATATTGAACAGTTTATTTTCATAACGTACTTAATTGATATCTATAAAGTAAACTATTTCCCTTTTATCGAATCTAGATGCCTTGACCATTCCTGCTTCCGCTTCGCGAGAACTCTTCGCAATCTTAGCCTTCTGACCGGCCCTTTGTGTTGGAACCAATTCTTGTCATAGTATTCTATCCGGAGAGCTTTATCCTTAGGAATTACACCCGCCTTATTCAGCATGGCAGTTATCAAATCACCATAGGGAAGATCTTTCTTATTTTTCTGTGCGGCCTTCAATATGAACGAGATGATGGTGAGGCTATGGTTTATCTTTCTACCCTTTATGATGTAGAAAAACATCATTTGGTTAGCAATAGTTGGCTCACAAGTATGGCTACCCGTTGGGAAAACATTAAGGCATATCCATTCATAGACGAGACGATGTTCTACGGTCAAGACACCAATATCAAAACTATCTACTTTGCTTGCACTAGATCCTTGTCTTTTAAAATATTTATTAGTCATAGCTATGGGAAAAAGAGGAGTAGCGTCGCTTACACCCGACCAAACATGTGTGTGATAAATATCGAGGGGACTATTGGGGTCATCGGGCCTTAATTTCTCAGAGGAGGTGTAAAGGCAATCTAGGGCAGCTTTAATTGTATACGTAGTCACACATATATCTTTCCCTTTGACCCTAGTTACATCTCGGTTATTATGACTTTGCCCCAAATTAGCATAAAATTGTATCACTTCATCAATGTGAACGGGCTCATCCATACACAATAGCTTCTCTAAATGTTGGGGGTTTGAAATGTGCTAGAAAATACTTTAATCCTAAACTTTCAACATCCGAAGATAGTATAGCCTTAGAATTGATAGCTTTTCTCTTCGAAAAATCAATATACCTTTGCTCGGCAGCTTCGTTGAAGAATTTTCTAGTTTCTCCAATCTCCGTGAAAGGGCGATAACTCTGATCGCTTTCCTTTGACCTAGGACCCGAGCTCTTATAACTCATTATTAAAGTTTGGGAGGGATTTCTAGGTTTTCGGAATAGGGAATTAAGGGTTTTGGTAGATGGATTTTTGAACAGGTTTGGGGGTTTTCTTAATCAGCCGCCCATTTTTCCTTTTTTTAAACCTAAAAGTGTTTCCGAATTTGAAATTGTTTCTTTTCTACAGTTTAAAAGTGACGATGAATTTTTGGATTTGGAAAATTATAGATATCTCTTTCCGAGTTCGGAAACCCTTTTGATCGAGAAAGAAATGGGCAAAAAGGATTTCAAATGTGCATTTACTGCACAAAACATCCGCATTTCATACTTCTCCTCTGCCAAAAGAGAACCACAAACCCAAACCAAAATTCCATTTCATCACCAATCTTCTACGCTACCTTTTGATGATTTGAGGTTTGTTTTCCATCCTACTTGTCTTCTACTCAAATTTCTCACTTGCATTTTTATTTTCCATAACATTTTTGTATCATACGAAAGTATGAGCTATGAGGGAGTATTTATTACCTTTTGATTGATCAAAAGGATGAATATACTCTTCAATTAGTAGCTAGAGTTTGCATAAATGAGCAAATTCAAATATTTTTAGTTCATGCCTTCTAGGATTTACATATCATAATTCACAGTAGTTCTATTTGAAGTGGGGTTTGTTATTAAATAAAAGTTGTACATAAGTGTGCTTAAATGCTAGTGCTCAAATGACATTTTATCTGTTCATATGCTAGGGATTCATCCAACACTTCTCTTACATATTATGCCCTTTATTTAAAAATTACTAACTTGTTAGGGTACGAGGTTAAGTTATTTTTTCTATCTTCGTAAATGTAGCACTCAAAATGGCAACTAGGAAACAGACTCGTGATGATGAGTCACAGTCTGGAAATGCCAATCCCCGAACAATGGAGTTGACATGGGATGAGGATGACGGTGCGGGAGAGGTAGGAAGACAACAAACTCATTGTAGAGCCTTAGATCATAGAATGGCTAGGAAAGAGTTAACATCGTTGATTTTTGAAAGTTGGGCAATTGTGTTTCGGAGCAACGTGCCAAATGGTTGAGTTGGGTGGCGAAGGTTGGTAGAAAAAGAGTAGATATCCGCTATAATTCTTGGCATGATGTCTCAAAAGATTACAAAGACACCTTGTGGATGGAATGCAAGGTAGCTATAGTGAAACATTTTTTCCTACATTTTTCATGTACAATTTTACTTCAAGTGTAAAATCAATCTCATATCCTTGTGTCCGTAATCCTCATAGAGGCCTTTTCAAATCGAAACAGAAGATGTGGGGGCTTTGCGAAAGAAGGCTATGTTCATGATATCCAAGAGTTGGCGTGAACATAAGTACTCTTTGTCTAGATATTACATATTTAGCAATAAAAAAAGTGATCGCCCATGGATAACACATGCACACATTCAACCGAAGACTTGTGAGATTCACAAGAGAAGGGCATTGGAGAATAATGATAACGTTAGTGAGCAAACTTAATGTTATTAGTGTGATTAATAAAATTACAATGTCTATAGTGATAACCTAAAGCTAACATCCAACTTAGGGTACAAGGGAAGAAAAACAATGCATTGTTGGGGAGAATAAAATTCCTCACTAATTGAGTCATGGGGGTTATGGTTATGCGGCAATCGAGATAGTTAAAGAGCGTCTAGAAAAAGATGTGCAAATTGCAATAGTGGGAGGGATGATAGAAGATGAAGCAAGGGCTTTGGTGCAACCAATAAACGTGGCCGACATTGATAGGTGTGATTTATTTCTCAGAGGTTGACAAAACAAACATAGTGCAAATGACAAGGATGAAGAGAAATAAATTGCCGAAAAAGTGGTACATGCTTTTTTTTGGTGTGATTATAGTATTCATCCTAACTATATTAATTGCATCTCAAAATAACTAAGGTTTCCCTATTTTTGTTTATACAATGGAAAAATGAAGAATAACCAATTGCAAGGGCATTTCATTCTAAGGGATAAACACGACATCTGTTGTCAAGCCATGGAAAAATCCGAGCACCCGGGCAGTGTTAGGGGGCTAGGTAGTTTCTTGACCCAACGCCAAGCTTTCAAGATTGTACGGTCCTACGATGGACCAGAACCCTGAAGAATCCATGTATTGCAAAAAAAAAATCCCAACTCCAAGACAAACGCATTGAGCAACAACATATTCTGATCCAGAGGTTGGTCCAACACACCGGGCTAGTTCTACCAAAAAATTTAGACGACTTGACGCCCGATTGGACACCGCTGTCAGTGGGTTCACGACACTCTCCCATTGACGTGGAGGTCAATCGCAAGGCAATTGTTGCAAAACTAAGAATCGAGAGGCAACTCTTCAAACCCGATGACCCCAACGATGTCATTCTTGCAATTGACAAAAAGATCCAAATTATACTTCTCTTAATTACGTTAATTTGAATATAGTTTAATATTTAATAGCAAAAATGATTGTGTTTTATAAATCATGTCTGTGTGAACTATACATTGATCAAGACATTGGCAGTAGGCCACTACATGTTACCAATGGAATTTTGCATGAATTGATGAAACACATCACTCTGTACCAATTGCGGAAGGTATTTCAAGGGTTTCTTTGGAGAATCCTTTGGTGATGGGCGCCCCTTTGCTAGTCTCGGACGAAGAATACAATAATGTGAGCCCAGCCCGGGGAATGTTCTTTACTTGACCCAGTAGATTATATACGTTGATCCTATCAAGGATCGACATTTGAAGGGACTAAGGCCTCCATCACCAAACCCGATGAAGACAACACATAAAAAGGTGAAATGGATGCCCAAGCCGGTGCCAACAACACCAAATAGGGTTAGACCTCCATTGGCAAGATCGCAAATCCCACGAGACATGTCAGGCTTTGTACGAGTCCTTTATAACATCCTACAACCCCATGATCAAAACTCAACATACGAATTCTTGGGAAATGAATGCATATTCAGATGCAAACAAGAAATCATTGCGTTATGGAGAAATTTTGAAGACATATGGAGATGTTAGCAAGTTCATCAAGCGATGATGTCGATCTACACCTTGTGAGTGATTTTTCTTATTTTTATTTCTAAATTACATTTCAATTACATTGACACTTATGACATAAAATACATACTATGAAATTATCCAGGTACATGTTTTTTACAAGTAATCAAAAGAAGGGGTGGATATGATACATGTGCCTGGTCATGGTACAAGAAATTGGTTGTAAAAATCAAGAGAGAATCGACTACATTCACAAATGCCTAGGGTGGAAGGATAAGGGGATTTTCATTGCCATCTGTCGAGAGGTTATTTGCAACGTTCATTTTCTTTACAAACATCGTTTCCGCATATTGTCAATAACATTAAAATTTTCTTATTCGGGGAACATTGGAGATTAATATTGATATTCCTAGAAAAGAAGCGAGCATACTGGATGGATCCCCTTCACATCCAACCGTCTGATGCATTCGTTGAGATTCTGAAATCTTCAATGAAGGAAAATAATCAGGAGCCAAATTATGCATTTCAAGTGGTCGAAATCAAGGTAGTCTACCTGTATGTTAATTTCAAAAATACTTTACATTTTTGGTGCAATAGTCTTAATAATTTATGTTGTCTTACATATAGTACAAGAAACCATCTCAAACTTGGGAGTGCAGCTATTACGTCATGTTATATGCGACCGAGTTCATAGACAAAGTCCAAGAAGATGAACTTGAACTTGGCAAAGTAAGTGTAAAATGGTTCTTAGTAATACTTCAAAATACCCTCTGCAAAATATTTAATACAATAATGTTATTGACTAAATTGTTTTTTGGTCCCCAACATATTTCAGAATACCATCTTTTGGTCCCCAATGCCAATACTGCGTACATTCAGTAACCAAAAAATGCAAAATGATTTGTTTGGTCCCCAAAGGTGGTTTTCAGGTAAAGTCAACGGTAAAATTGGCCAAAAATCTATGAAATGACCATTATACCTCTGAGTTAAAAAATAAAAAATACCTAGTTCCCGCTACCCAAACCCAATTCTCGCCACCCAATTCCATGCCGCACCACCTAATTCCACCGCCGCGCCACCCAATTCATCTGCCGCTGTCACCCAATTCCTCGCCGTTATCTTGACCTCTTCCCTGCCACCCGATTCCTTGCTGCCCTGACCTCCTTCCCGCCACCCGATAGGGTTCTCACTCAGTTGCCGGAGCCTTCCTCACTCGCCCGCCCCTTCGCCGAAGCATCGTCCCTCCGCTGCAACGTTCATTCTCTTCATTTAGTCATCGCCTCCATCTAAGCATCGCTCCCTCCGTCGCATCGTTACCTCCGACAGAGGATCGTCTCCTCCACCTTCGTTGTCACCTTCGTTGTCACCTT
Source organism: Rubia peregrina (assembly GCA_032355705.1). NCBI lineage: Eukaryota > Viridiplantae > Streptophyta > Magnoliopsida > Gentianales > Rubiaceae > Rubia > Rubia peregrina. The sequence goes on from JAULKK010000011.1 coordinate 3,004,377, forward strand.
CGTCGGAGGCTAGCCCTTTCGATGCTCCGATTTCTCTCTTTCGCCGTGTAGATCCACCACTAGCGCACGAAGTAGATCGAATACGCGAAACCTTGGTGAGAAGATGAATTTCCCTTTCACTGCGAAGTAGCACTTCCGCCGCACACAAATTTCTATTCCACCACGCATGAATTTCCCTTCCAGCTTGCGAAGTAACCCATTCTGCCACGCCGAAAATGTTTGGGGAAGACGGCGACAGGCGGACAAGATGAATTGCAGCCTCGCTAGAGAAGATTACAGATTCCGGAAAAGATGAAGTTGCAGATATGCCGAATAAGAAGAACAATGCCGATGACTAATTTTTTAATCATTTAATTAGTCAAATTACGAAAATACCTCCGGCTGTTACCGGAAAACAATTTACTCTCACAGGAAAACCACATTTGGGGACCAAACAAATCATTTTGCTTTTGTTGGTTAGCGAATGTACACGGTATTGACATCGGGGAGCAGAAGATGGTATTCTAAAATATTTTGCGAACAAAAAAATAATTGATTTAAAAAAAGATTGGAAACCCTACTCGTAAGATGACATATATATTGCATGGAATTCATTGGCTAAGTATCTCATTCTCTATCGGTTCGCATCACTGAGGAATCTCAATATTGGTGGGGACACTCAAGTTAGATAAACATTGAGCTGTATAAATGTTGGAATAAATCTGTAGTGAATTCTATTCCTATCTATAGATAATTGCTTGGTTAGCGTTATGTATAGATTTTTTATTAGGTGAAACATACTATCGTGTTTTTTTTCTTCAAATTATGGCTGTGTATCGAGGCAGTTTTTGTGCCGGGATAACGATGTTGTGAAATTTTTACCTCTACAGCAGAATGAAATTCTAAAACCAGAAACTAATTTTGCCTCTTTTATCTTCATATGCCATAGGCAAGAATATATTTTACAAATTTGGAAACATGCGACACAATCATTTTCCGAGTTCAGAAATGATTTCACGGTGAGAAATTGTCACCCAAAAATTTCTTGATTGGGACCGAAAATGCAACACGAATCCGGAAACTAAAATTCAATTACAAAAGACACGACACATGACTATTGCAACTTTCTGAGTTCAGAATATATGTTTTCTGGTATCGAAAACTTCTGTGAGGTACTACTGTGGGAGCAACATTTCTGATTTCGGAAATAATTTAAAGGTGGTTCCTTGCTACATTTAAAGGTGGGTTTTAACCACTTTTTTCGACTTTAAAGGAGGTTCCGAGAACCGCCTTATTTTCAGATTGATTAAAGGCAGAGCCAGTAAATGCACCTAAAAATGACTTTAAATTGCCGATATAATCACCTTTAATCAGTCATTCCTACACTAGTGATAGGAGGAAGGGAATTCTACGCGCAAGTACAAAAAATCTAAGTATGAAT